>QXEO01000234.1:2559374-2698059 GCA_007115705.1 Dactylis glomerata | reverse complement strand
AGGCTGGCAATCCAGCTCAAGTCAAGCCGGCTACCATTTTCAGCCCTAACACGCTGTATAAGACGATCGTCGGGGAGCCACGCGAATCAACCCCAGCACCCCAAGCAACCCCAGCACCCGAAGCTCCACCATCAGCACCACCAGCACCCCAAGCAACCCCAGCACCCCAAGCACCACCATCATCACCACCAGCACCCCAAGCAACCCCACCATCAGCACCACCAGCACCCGAAGCACCCCCAGCAGATCAGGTGAAGAAGCCAAGGAAGAGAGGAAATAAGAAGGGCGCATCTTCAAGCCAGACTCTTCCTAAGAAGATGCGGGCCAATGACATGGTACCACGGACACCGGGTGGCTTGCCCCGGCTTCATGAAGCTGGTAAACTGATACTGCCTGAGGACCTCGAACACCTCGCAAGTAGACCAATGATCAGTTTGCAGCAAAATATTCAATTTCTATAGACCCTCCTTCTTAAAGACCAGGATCCAAATTACCCGGTGTTCATGGTCAAGGTGCCAGCAGCAGACCCGAACTTCGTCCAAGCATACCCCACGGATATCTTCTTCATAGCGTTCGAGGACGTCTTCAATCTATTTCACTGGAAACGGCTCGACTATAACTTGGTTCGCCTATACGCGATCAATCTTCAGACGAAGATCAAGAGAGAGAGACCCCCCAATGTCGCGGTAGCGGATCCCTACTACATGCGCGATAGCCAGCTGGTGGATGGCTCAAGCACATGGACCGCGGTGGTGCGGTACCTCTAGAGCTTCATGCTCATGAACAAAGAGAAGAACACCATTCTTCTGCCTGTCTTTCCCGAGTAAGTACACATTCGCTCGCGGCCGTCATAACTTATGCTTTCTTATATATTTCTTCCATTGCCGATCCTTTCCAACATTCCATTTAAATTGCATGTGTTGAGCAGGGACACATACTGCACACTCGTCGTCCTTTGCCCGAAGTGGTCACTAGCCCAGTATTTCGACTCGTCGAGTACGACGACGAAGAAAGACTACAACAGAATAAGGAGTGTTCTCGATGAGGCTATCCTTTTCTACTCCAAAAATGGAGGCATCTTCCACGAGAAGGGGAAATTTATCAGGCCGGACACTAAAGAGCACGGGTTCAAGCACGTGATCAACTTCCCTTGCATCAAGCAGCCAGATGACAGCATGAAGGAGGCCTTCTATGTCCTCCATCACCTTAAAGGGTTTGTCGCGGATGCAGAGATGATGCGTCTGCCACCTAGTAAGCGAGACCCCAAAAAAATGGCGGGGGACGATGCTGATCTTAGAGAAGACTTCCATCGCATCCAAGTAAAGCTATCGGAAATTATCGTAGAAGATGTATGCAACAGATTGGGGCTCTTACACCAACTCAGAGGGTTGTGTAAGAGGGATATAGAAGAACACCTACATAGGCAGGGTGATGGAAGGACGTGGACGACGAAGGACATGTACAAACCGTTCCCGGAGCCCATGAACAAGACGTCACGTTGATCGAGAGGCCAGTGTGCCTACCATTACTTTGAATCGATGGACAATGTGTGTACTGTGTTGTAAACTAAACTTGCTTAATGTCGTTGTTGGACTTCAATTACTATTGTAGTCGATGTCGTTGAACTTGATTACTTATGTGATACCGATGCTATATGACTTTTATGTTTATTATTATTTCCTTGCTTTAATTCTTGTGAATATGTATGCATGTGAACCCTCTAATTCGTTCCATTGCATTATATACTAATATGCCTTGTGTCCATAGAGATGACGTGGTACGTCGTGTTCGAGGGGCGGGTTCCAGGAGTCTACGAGGAGTGGGCGGACTGCAAGAAACAGGTGCACAAGTTCAGCGGCAACTGCTACAAAGGCTACCCGACTCAACAAGAGGCGGTTGCCAAGTGGAGGAAGCACCAGTCGAACAAGAGCAAGATGAAGACCTTCGTTGTGCTCTCGCTCTTGCTCACCATCGTCGCAGCGGTACTCTATTTCATCCTAGTGTAGGCGGCGGCCGGTGTCACTTCATTTGTTTCTTGAGATGATGCACTTAATTTGCATGGATTATGAGTTGTATGGAGATATATATGTATGATGAGTTGTATATGCATGGAGCTATATGAAATCTATTAATATTCTATATGAAATGAGTTGTATATGGAGATATATAATTGTGCTATATTATATCTGTTAATATTTCTGCGTACTGTATATAACATCTGTATATCTACACTAGACAGAACAAGTTCTATATAAAACCTGTACTATTTCTGTGGCGCACTAAAACTTAATTCAGTGGCGCACCTAATTCTGTGGCGCACCATGGTCTCATGCGCCACAGAATGCCTTATTTCTGTGGCGCATATGAAATGGTGCGCCACAGAATGCCTTATTTCTGTGGCGCATGTACTGGTGCGCCACAGAATTCTTATTTTTGTGGCAAAGATTCTGTGGTGCACCACCCATGCGCCACAGAATACTAATACTGGTGCGCCACTAATGAGGTTTTCCCTACTAGTGCGCCCAGAATTTCACCGAAGCTTCTAGAGAACCGAAGAGGAGACGGAGTGGGGCCACGAGGGCCCCACACACCAGGGCGGTGTGGCCAGGGGCTAGGCCGCGGACGATGCCCCTTTGCCTATAAAGACCCCCCGATGGGAAAAACCTAAATACCCGATCACTTTTCTAGAACACATCGCGATCCGCCGCCGCCGTCGACCAGAAGATCGGGAGGGTCCAGAAGCTCTTCTCGGCACCCTGCCGGAGAGGGGAATCGCCACCGGAGGTCTTCTTCATCGCCATGCTTGCCTCCGGAGCGATGAGTGAGTAGTCTACCTTGGACTACGGGTCCATAGCAGTAGCTAGATGGTTGTCCTCTCCACCATGTGCTTCATGTTTAGATCTCATGAGCTGCCCTACATGATTGAGATCACCGTTATGTAATTTTACATGTTTGGTTTGTTGGGATCCGATGAATATTGGTGTTATGCTTGAGTTGATATACTGAAATTTATCTTATGTTATCTCTATGTTGTTTATGATCTTGCATGCTCTCCATTGTTAGTAGCTATCTTGGCCGAGTAGTTGCTAGTGACTCCAAGAGGGGGTATTTATGCTCGATAGTGGGTTCATGCCTCTATTTAATCTGGGGGAGTGACAGAAACCTCTAAGGTTGTAGATGTGCTATTGCTACTAGGGGGAAAACAACATTCATATGCTCGAGGGCATATGCTTTGTTTACATTACACACTTTGCTTAATGCAATTATCTGTTGTTCGCAACTTAATACTTGTGGAGTTCTCGGATTGATTCGCCACAAGTGGATTATTAGTTATAGATGCAGTTGGATGGCCGTTTATGTAATGCCCAGAGTAAATCTCATAGTGATCCTCTCATCATATGCACGTTGTCTTTATTCTATCAATTGCCCAACTGTAATTTGTTTACCCAGCATGTATTATTTTATCTTATGGAGAGACACCACTAGTGAACTGTGGACCCCGGTCTTATTTCCTTTATATTGCTATCACCTGTTTAGTTTACTCGTATACTATTATCACTTTCCACTCGATACGTTCATACCCTTTGTTTCAAGCAAACCGGTGAGATTGTCAACCTCATCGTAAGTTGGGAACAAAGTATTTGGTTGTGTTGTGTGTAGGTTCCACGTTGCTACTGGTTGAAGACGCGCTAACAAGAAATCGTTAACGGCGCCCTTGTTAGAGCATCACGCAGCTAGTGGGCATCACCTTCAGTCGTTTGGCTTTCTCCTACTAGATTGACTACCTTGGTTTCTTACTGAGGGAAAAGCTTGCTGCTATATTCATCACACCTTGCTCTTGGGGTTTTCCAACTGGCCGGTAATTTACTCGGCTTCATCAAGCTATTTCTGGCGCCGTTGCCGGGGAGGAAGAAGACTTCTGCAAGGGGAGTTTCGCACGCACATCCTTTACTTTTTTTAAGTTTTGCTTTACTTTATTTTTACTTGCATCGTTTTATAAAAAATACACAAAAAATTAGTTCCTACTATAGTTGTTATTTTTGTTGCTCTGTTATTGTCTTGCTTTATCATGCTTTCTATCAATGGTTGGTTTCTTTGAAACTAAATCTTTTTGGCAAGGTGGGTTCACGGAAGAGTAGCAAAATTATTATGAGGAACACCGCTTGTCACAAAAAGGGAAACACTTATGGGAACAAATCAATAGATGGTATATCATTGCTAGAAATGTGTGCTCTACTTATAATGTTACTTATTGCTTTGATAGATCTTGTTGCTATAGGAGGTATAAACACCTCCCTTTTCAATGTGAGTATAATGATGATGTTACCATATCTATAATATCTATAAGAGTCACACTGGTGGAAAAAAGGCCATTGGTCCCGGCCTGTAACGCCCATTAGTCCCGGTTGTAGCAACCGGGACTAACAAAGCGGGACTAAAAGCCTTTAGTCCCGGTTGCTTACGAACCGGGACCAATGGTCCTCCACGTGGCTACGGGCATGTGCTGCGGCTGGAGGACCTTTGGTCCCGGTTCGTAACACGGACCGGGACTAAAGGTTCATTCGGAATAAAATTTGTATTTTCTGTTTCGGAATTTCTGTATTTTCTTTATTTCTCTATTATCTAATCATCTCTATTCCTTCCCTCTACTAGCTTCCAAGAGTATATGGTACTCACTCCATTGTCATATCAAATTAAGTACTTGTGGTCCTCACTTCTCGGTCGGTCACCCATCCTCACACTACTCCACCCTTAGCACGCTTAACTTCTCTATTCTTTCCCTACTAGCTTCCAAGACTGCGCTCGCGACTTATTGATAATACTATGCTACCAATTCTATTAACCTATACACTTAGGAAACATATAATATTACTTTGTTAAATTCCAAATAAATTCACAAATTAAGCAACATTGATTAAGTAATAATAAGCATGAATGAATTCCAAATAATTTTTATACATAATTTAATTATTAATTTTTAATAATTAAAATATTCAAAAAAGACCAAAAAACTTGAAAAATCCAAAATAATAGCAATATAATAGACTTGTTAACCAAATAAGAGGGATTACATTTTTTCATATATATATGCACTCGACTCGCACACCACACCACACACACATCTAGCTAGCTAGTAGCCTTCTAGCTTCCAAAAACTCCTAGCAATCTCAAAGCTCACTACTGCAGAATACCTTATAGCCGCCAGCATATTAGCGACGGGCAAAAACATGCACGTCACTGGTAACACGTATCAGCGACAGGCAGCAGTACGCCTGTCACTGGTAAGGGTCGGCAGACGGTTGCAGAACATACTAGCGACGGTTAAGTATTATCAGCCCGTCACTGGTAATTCCGCAAAATAGTAGTGACAGTTATGTAAAGTTGACCGTCGCTGGTATTTTTATTACCAATGACAGGCTGGTTTACATAGCTGTCACTTGTGAGTAGTAGGCGTTGGAACTTGGAGGTAACTAAAAAAGGTAGAGAAAAAAGCCCACGACCATTGCACTGCATTAGTTGGTTAAAAAAAATCAACCGGCTCCCAACCATGCCCCATGCAGCCATACGGCCCATACCAGCCCCACGCAGCTATTAGTCCGTTCTGGCGCTCGCTCTCTTTCTTTTTCGATCGTGGCATCCCGTCCTAGTAGAAACCCTAGGCGAGATCGCCTTTGTCAGTTCCAATCTGCCTCACGCTCATCGGCGTGCCTTCCGCCTCCTCTCCTATCGTTACCTCTCCTTCACTTGTTCTAATTAAGCCTTCTCCTCCATCCGATGCGGTGGAGCGCCCAGGGAAGATTGCGGCGGTAGGAGTGCGGCGGCGCCCTCCAAGACGGTGATGAGAGTGACTCAAGACGACGATGGCGGGAAACACCGGATATGGCCGCCGCGATGACGAGGCCGGGGCGACGTTGGCGGGGCTGGCTGGATCCGGCCGGTGTGACGCTGTGCACGCTTCGGTAAACACCTCTCTCTCTCTCTCTCTCTCTCTCTCTCTCTCTCTCTCTCTCTCTCTCTCTCTCATGGCCTTCAAACCCTTTGATGCCTGACCGCTCCAGTTTGCAAAACCGTTTATCATTTATCATTAGGCACTTCATACTTATTCAGTTTGTGTTGTCTATGAATAGATCCTACAAGATTACCAGGATTTCATGTGTGTTTGGGAAGTGGAGGAAAGATGCTCTTGCCCGATGGTACTCAGAGAAAGGTAGGAGTGACAGACTCCGTTGTTTCTTTACAAACGATGATTGTGCAAGGTTCAACCTGCACGGTACAGAATCATTGGAACTGTTTTGATTACCCATGTCAACTGCACCTGGTCGCTGGTAATTACATTTGAAGCGGGCAACCTTATTTAAAACTATGCTGGACTACTCAAAGGTTGTTCGTGGACCATTCTATTTGCATAACTAAATTCACGAGGCAATGCGAGTCTGCAAGAGTATGTGTATGTTTGTGCTGTAATGATTTTTATCTGAGCATAGTCATGATTCATTTGTTGGCAGGTACGGAGCTATTCCTCAACACTGAAATTGCCAAAGCACTCTGACTAATGCAGCTGGAGCGACATTTACATAATAGATCTTGCTAATAAGCTACCGGCTCCTCGGTATATATCACTTTCTGGTTCTCCTTTTCTTATTTAGAATTTGAATTGTGAGTAATTAAAATTTTCTTATAAATGCATGGTAAACATAGATGAGAGACAGTACGTAAATTAAATCTAGCAATGGTTTGACCAACTGTCAAGCATGGTTAAACGTCATTCTATGTGGCATTATCATATACTATTGAGCACCTATATTATTGGGGATTGGCAACATTATTAATTTACATCTTATTAATTAAGAGAGGTGTGTGGACTTGATCAAATTCTTGCCTCCTTTCTGTTCCTAAAATCCCGATTCAGCTTTCTGATGTTGCCACTAAGTTTATTACTATATTATTATCTATGTTTATGTGATTATGGATACATTCTAGCATTTTGGCCAAATAACCATCCATTATGTGGCTACTTGAGATTAGTATTACTATGTCCATGATGAATGATAAATGTCTAACATATATATGTCGTCCTAGAATATGAGTAGACAACATGATCAATTATTTATCTATTGCAAAATATGAGTACGCATTTTCCCAACACCTACATACGTACTGTATTGCTTGCTAACTATTGTATTTTTTATTACATGTACAATTTCTTGAAGAAAGACTGATGTGACCATCGCGAGGTCCCCGGCATAGGCCTCGGAGTAAGGTTCTTAGTTGGTGTAGTGGTAATCTTGTTCTTCGGTAATCTTGTCGTATGAACCAAATTAGCATATAAATTTTCCCTTATAGTACCGAGCGTTTATTTGGGATGCAGATTTTCTATGTAGCTGTTGGAGCTGATGAGTCCTAAGAAGCAGCTGGTGGAAGCTTCGACATTTCACAAGATTTAGACGATTTGATTTTAGGTGTTAGTTGTTCTTAAAATGACATCAAACTTGTTTTGGATATAGCATTATTGATGTTAATTCCACTTTGTAGTACTTATGATCATATATTATCTATGAGTGTCTGTGATCATATTGTGATATTGATGTGTAAGTACAATATTTTTTTATTCCTAACATATTTACTAGTAATGGGCAAACTATCAAAGCATCTATCGCGGCTAATATCATAATTCTAATGAGCATGAATAAACGTCGGTCATGGGTAAAGATATACTAGTGGCGAGCATAAATAAATGATTGTCACTAGTAAACATATACTAGTGACGGGCGCTTGCCCGTGACTGGTAACCTATTACCAGTGACAAGTTACCAGTGACAGGCGCCTTGCCCGTCACTAATAGGCCTTTTGAGCCCGTCACTGGTAGCCTATTCTGCAGTAGTGGCTCAAGCGAGCGTCTAGAGCGGCATACAACACTTGCTTGTCGCTTAATGGAACTTTGGCCCAACCATATATAAGTTCTTCTTCTTCTTCCTCGTCGCCGCCCTTCTTCTTGTTCTTCTTGATCTTCTTCTTCTTCGCAAGCTTTGTCCCAATAGTAGCATTGGACAGATCATATAAACTCGGAATTGGTTTCGAGGTGGGGTTCGGTATGATCACTTGGAGGTCATGCACCGACGCAATTTGAATTCCGTATGGAGATAGCATGCGCACGTCATTGCCGATAGCCGCGCCGCAAAATTTAATGGTGGGGTCCCCCAAGAAATCCCTGAGCAGCTGCGGCACATGATCGGCCCGACATAGTTGGAAGAGCAAAACCTCGGACGCCACCGAGAGTTGAAGGAGGGCGGCACGCTGATGAGGCTTATCGCGAGGGGTGGTGAACTCGCAGTCCAAGCCCACACATTTCACCGGTGCGGCGTCGAGGAACCGCTGATTGACAGCGTGGAGCCACTTCTCCACCGTTGATGCACGGACGGTTTCCGTGATGGTGAATTCCATCCCTTCGGCGGTGAGATTATGCACCCGCGTCGCCGGCTCCATTGAAATGAGAGGGAGAGGAGAGAGCTCGCCGCCGGTGATGGGCTATGGTGTTTTTGAGGAGGGTTATGGCGTTTTGGAGGAGATTAAGAGGATGAAGAATTGCTTATAGAGATACATATCCTTATATACTAGAGAGAGGGGAAGAAGAAGAGGCTGGCCGGCGGTGTAATTAGCCCGCCGGCGATGAGTTCCCGATGCATCGTCGTTCAATACCGAAGTGGTTAATGGCCACAGCGATTTCCCGAAGCGATCGGCGACCATGCATGCGTAACTGACGCGCGCGGGAGCGGCGGTTCGTTTGAACTGCCCTTTAGTCCCGGCTTGTGGAGCAAACCGGGACTAAAGGGTGCCCTATAGTCCCGGTTCGTGCCACGAGCCGGGACTAAAGGCCCAAAGGCATTAGTCCCGGCTGGTGGCTGAATCCGGGACCGAAGGCCCCATTTGAACCGGGACTAATGCCCCCTGGCCCACATTTTCAAACGAACCGGGACTGATGGACCCGTTAGCCGCGGACCAAACACGTTGGGGACTAATGGGGGCGAATGGAAGCCCTTTTTTCTACTAGTGTCATCCCCACTAAATCCATTAAATGTTTGCAAGCTCAAACCTCATAAAGCCACATCCTCTTAATTATCTATGTCCATTAGATGGAAAACATGTGGTATAGATTATACTATGATCACGATAGGAGCTGGACATCCCGGATTGTGTAACGCGCGCAGACGAAACTGACACAATCCAATCGCCTTTGCCCAATAAATTAACCTTCGTTAGTGGCATCTTCAACCCAATCTCTTCCCATCCTGGCCGGACTTTTCTATTGCCCACCTCGAGTGCTGCTACTCCGTCCTCCCTTCCACCCCCATCGCCCCTGGCTTTAAATCCCCATAGCTGGTCAAGAATCACTTCCGATCATGGACAAAGAACGAGCTCTAGCATTTGTATTGTGGAAGAAGAAGCAAGCTCACTCCAGCCCGTCGGTTAGAAAAGGAAAAGAGATACGTATTCCATGGTGGAGAAACCAGGCGATTGGCCGAGCCCCTGTCTTGCAATCTGAGGAACTTACGATCGCGTGTTCTGTGTTCCTGACTTTTGGTTTGCTGTTTTCAGAGTATACGTATTTTCTTCCATCAATATAGGCAGGATTTGCCATGCTGAATCCAACATTTTGGGAATGCTTTCTTCGAGTTGGACAGGTATTTACTAATACTAGTTAAATGCCCGTGCGTTGCCACGGTTTTTATTTTTTATCTTGCCTAAATTTGATTAATAAAAAAATTTGTAGCTACATACCCATATATTGCTATGACACAATATAGAAACATGCATTTTTCAAAAGGTGCCAGTCCTATTTTAGGAAGAAAGTAATGTTTTCTTTATCAAGTTAACTCGCAATTTCAGTTATTATACTATGTATATGGACCTTTCTTCTATTACATCTTCATCTCACGCAGAAGACAAATTGTTGTTGGTTGCCTTCATCCTTGCTTGTTTCCTCAACTCGTAAACATTCACAATATTGTTTCAATTTTTTTGTTATGATGCCATCCCATTATTTTCTCTATATTCGATGGATCACTGTTGTTGCCGACACCTTCAACAATAGAATGCGATACTTCTATGTATGAATACATCAATTAAGTGGGACATTTGTGCTTTTCGGCTTTTTAGTGTCAAATACCTCTCACCTTTCTCTATGTTTCCCCTCGGCAGCTGCAACCTTGGGCTCTTCTCTCTTTCTACCCATAGGGCATATCCATCTTCACCTTCTTCATAGGAGAACACACCTTTAACATCGTCATGTTTGTTTCTACCATCACAGAGCACACCCACCACCTACATTCCTCCTCACCGCAATTGAATATCTATCATATTTCATGAGGAATCTTATGATACTGATATGGTATTGTGCATGCTGTATCTGCAAATGCAAGAGGAAGCTCGTTGAGTGACCCTGTTATGCATCCACAAAAAACCTACAAGTAAATTTCCGCACAGGATAAACCATGCAAAACCGTAAAACTTGCAGGTATTTTATCAGGCATTTAGTTATTAGTAAATTCAGTCATGACCGACATCTGTGAATCCAGGACATTTGTAATCCGTTGACCTTATATGCAAAATTTTGGAGAAATATATACAGAAAAGATGAAGTATGAGTGTTTGCGACAAGCATCTTTAGTATCAACATTTTACCCAACGGATAGACATGTCCATGTTTCAAACAAACACCAAAGAATAAGAAAATCACACAATGGACCTATTGATGGCACCCAACTAAAAGTTACTCACACAAAGGATAGTAAAATACTTGAGGCATAAAGGAAAAATATGACATAATTCGTAAATGACCATTGTTACTAAGGAGCTTTCGCAGCACAATGGTGTGAAATTGAAACTGCTCAACTTATGATAAAATCACATGCGATCATCGTCCGATGGGCCATCCGGCGGCATTCAGCCCATTAGTGCTACGATTGCATTGCTGGATCGATACATTGTATACAAATCAGATGAATCTTGTGTACGCATAGCAACGTTCCTCCGAAATACAACATTATAATCTCCTCGTCACTTGATTTTTGTTCTAACGTCTAGAAAGGAGGCTCATTGCAATGATAGCGAATATAAGAAACTTCCTATCATGCAATATGCAGTGTGTATGTACTACCTCCGTTCGAAAAGATAAACCTTCTTAGAAAGCTAATATATTTTGGAATATGGATAATACAAGAAACAAAACCAGAAAGGCCCCTTCCCTTGTAGTAAAAGAAAGAATGTTAAGTACGTATTATGCCTGTGAAATACCATATGGTCGCAGATTAGTTGCAACTCAAACGCACATAAGAACTTGAGAAGGTTCCTTATATGATGTAATAATTTCTCAATACTTACCAGATGTGAAATAGCATATGGTCACAGATTAACTGCAAATCTTGCAAACCATATGCCTGTGAAAATATCATCGTATTTGAATACAAGGTTGAACACCATTGCTATGCCTGAAATTTGAAATAGCCAAATGATATCATCAGACCCCTCTTACTCTTTACGTTTAGAATACTGGCCTCATGGTTACCTTGATTTCAGCAACGGTGTCAGCGTGTAGCTTGGATTCCTCAAATCAATATGAGTTGAATATAGTAGGAGTACAAGACAGCTTTGGCAGTGACACCTTGCAATATCACAAACACATAGCCTTCACTTCCTGAGCAGCTGTTGAACTTGGAACGATGGCCAGATCTTCTAAGGAACCAAAGAAGGGGATACAAAATTCAAGATTTATGGTGACGCTGCAGGACAAAACGGACTGGGTGATGACCTCGGTCACGCCAATTAGATCAAGTTACTGAGAAGAGGATGCTACAAAATTCATACAAGTCAAAGCTGAGCATGGCCTCTTTCCTCTGCATCTCGCGCCACCACTTCTTCCTATATCAGTTAGCCGTGGCCGTGCAGGGGACTAACGAGGGCTCAAACTCATCCTTCGCCCATGCGTAGGAGGGCGAAGCCTAGGTGATGCGGGGGTGGCGGAGCTGGGCGGTCGGCAGCACTGCGAGGAATCGATCTGCTGTCTACCGAGAAGAGGGGAGCTAGCGAGGGCATGCGTGGGGATGTGGCGACAATTTTTCACCTGGCTGGTTCCGTTTTAACAGACTTTTCCTTTATTTTCTTCCGTGCGGGAGGTGAGCATACCACGATCATGGCATGGAAAGTAAAATTTTAATTTCCGTGACTGAGGCGGTCTCTCTTGATTGTTGGGATTCCTTAATTGTGGTTATATCCCTCGATTGAAGTCAATCCTGTAAATGAATTTCATCGTTTACTTTTTTAACTGCCACGATCTGATCGGACGGTTTGAGGGCGATTGAATAGTCTTGATTCCTCCAATGTTTGATGTCAAAAACTTTTGAGGACGTACCATCACAGACTCTCATTTAATAGTAAAGATACTATTGATTTGTTTCTTAATTATCTCATCTCCAGTCTGCAGGTGGTTCCACGAGGTGAAGTTCAGATTCTTTGCATTTTTGGCCGCTGCTGCCTGCCTCTTTTGTGCAGCAAACAACAGTGTGGACTAATGTGGAGGTACGTCATGAGATGATTATTATGTAATGCATGGCTGTGTCAGATAATTTTTTGTGTTAACTGCAGTAGACAATGAGTAGTAAGTTTCTATACTATCTTCTCATTTTCCTCTCTTCATGTGTACTATTCTAATACTGTTTGATGAAATGCACTTAGAATACGAATATGATTTAACATAGAGTTATTAATAAAGATGGATTCAGTGTACAATCACTTAGTAGGAAGAAACACACAAGTATCTTGCTCACTTGGAGGCAATTGTCTTTCTTTCGTGAATAGAGAAAATTATTTTATTTCTGAAGATCTATCTATTGATTTGAGCATTTCAATACATTTTCTACAAAATTCTTCATTATTCCTAGAAGAAGTAGATTGGTGAGCCTACGTCCAATCAAATTGTGGCAAACCACAAGGCACCCATCAAGAGGTTCTCTTTTTAGTTTTTATATAGGTATTTTTTTAGCATGTGTTATGTAATTTATTAGATATATATCGACATATTTCTGCAGCAACGCGCGGGGTATTACTTAGTCTTCTTATATTAATGGAAACTAGTTGAATGCTCGTGCGTTGCCACGGCTGCCTCACATCTTTTTATACATAATATTGATGTGTATAAAAATGTTATATTTAGGACGGAGGTAGTAATTTGTAAAGAAATAAGAATTCAACATCATACGCATAGAAAATCATAACCCAACATTAATCTCTTGTTGAATGAAATTTCACTTTTTTTAGAATCCGGAAGAAGGCTTCAAGTATAGTGCTTTTATATACATAAACTCGTACCATTACAACCACCAGATTATTTTTAATTATCCTTAATTATTGTATCTACAACAACTCAGCTTCAAGTAGATGTTTTCAAACATGTAAGCCTTGCTCCTTATTACCAACTTTTGGGCAGTCAAAAATATAACATTATAAAAAAGAGTAGTTAACAACTACTTCTAAGAAAAATAACTTTATTGCATTATGTTTCTCAATATGAAAACCATTTGATCAAATACAGTTGACAATGCCACAGAAGACTTTGCATTGTATCCTTTTTCTCAGCTTGTTGTATGGATTGCCGTTTGTCACTGGAGCATCTGATCAAAATGTTTTACGTCCACCAATAGGAAAGTGCAGTTATTCGGTACGTGATATGCTTCAAAATAGTACATCACTGGAAGCTATAGATCTTAACAATCATGTTAAGTGAAATTCAAGCCAGCATAAGCTGAATAAAATATCTCCATTCAACCATGTGTAGATGACAGAAAAATAACCAAAAGAAGTCAATGAATAGGACATGCCACTTGAGGCTAAGGATTAGGCTCACAGTTAGGATTGGTGGGGCGGTAGTTAGGAATTTAGGGCACAATGAATATTTGAAGAGGGCTATCTATCTTAAAAAGAGCCACTCAAGGTCTCAAGCGCAATCATTGGCTGGCAAAAAAGAACTAAATGTAAGGTAAATTCATAGGAGATCGGCAGTTAAAGAGATATTGTAATCTAAGTTTAAAGAACCTTGAAGAGATGGCCTAAGAAGTAGTTTTTCTCTGGAATGATGAACTCTGACGAACAAAAGAACTCAAGAAATAACCAAACAAATAAACACAACAAGCTACGGCACATCCACTCTCAAAACTATTGATTTAATTCCGCATCTTTGGATGAGCAGAAAACATAAAGGAGCATACCTACTATCCATCAAACAGTGCAATCATTTGTTTAAAATGAAAGACAACAATACAAAAAAATGACTGATTTGAACACAAACTCGATAGATACTTAAAATTTAATTAAATGAACATTTCTGAAACCTCTTTCTGTTAGTACTCAAAAAAACCTACATGAGAACTGAGACAATTTAGTCAGCAACATGAGTGTACTAACAAAAAATTAATGTGCATACTATCCTTGAGAAGTTGAAAACAAAGAGTTATATTTCCCCCTATGTTCTAGAAGGTGATGCACATGGAACTATTGTTCAATTACATTAACTTGATAATACCTCCAGGAATAAAAATCAACCGTTAAAAAAAGGAACACATGCATCCTAGAGGCAAGGAAGGATGGTGCACGAGTTCAAAATTTAGGGCCATAATTTTCAGTTAAATAATATAGATAATTTCAGGGCATAATTTCCAATTCCTCGGTCCTCCTCCTTCCCAGTGTCTGCAAATGCTTATATAATTGAAGTTGCGGTCAGTATTATAGTATGCAGTTGCATACATATGTACTATAAGTATAGCCAATAAAGAAGGCATTAAAAAAGGTTGTCTCATCCTCTCTGTTATGATAACCTATCTTCAGACATGGATATTGCTCTCTATAAAAAGTACAGAAGGGATATATTGCTTCAATTCTCACCTTTTTTTTCAAGCCTATCATCTGATATAAATTGTAGATGTCTTGGTGCCACTGTAGCTGCAACAACAGGATATACATTCTTCAGTCGGCATAAAGATCAATCAAGTTCTTTCGAATACCTTCTTGTTTTGTTGAGACAGACTTGCAAGATAGTGGTCAGCTGATCAACATCACTTGGATAGAGGTGTTCACTATCTTCAGAAGTAAAACTAAGTAATTTGGCTACCAGTTCTATAAGAAGATATTGACAAAATAACATGCAAGATAAATGACATAATGGAGGTGATCCAATCTACCTTGTGCCAAGAACGAGCCTTTACCTGAGGGGATGGGGACTGAGGGGATGGGGACAGAGACGCCTGCATATGGACAAACGGACCATGTGTGGCGAGCTACTCATGGCTGCAGCTCGTTTTCTACAACGTGTGCTTTCCATCACTAATAATACCACAATTTCATTTTCAATCTCCTAAGATTAAGAAAAGACATGAATTAACAGAAGGAAATTTGCTCTAATTTACTTTACATGTAGTCAACTGAATGAAAAATGTAATGAGGAGGATTTACTATAAAAGAATCGAGCAAATGATATGTCGAACTTGCATGCCAAAATAGGACCAAAAAAATATCAAGATTATATTAAAGTGGTATGGTTCAGACAAGGGTCCATAATAGCCACATTTTCTGATTCGTGATGAACCAAATGCAACTGATTGAATAAATCTCTGCATACCATCCAACTGCGAGCAATCCATACTAAAAAAGAAGTGTAAATTTGACTTTACATATGTACAGATGGTAGGAGGGGCTAATGACGACCAGACTCCAGAGGAAGGGACCGGAGGAAGTGCAATCCATGCGCCTTGGCCCATGGGTCAACTACAACACCATCAACCCTCCCGTGTCCTTCCTCCCAGCAGCAGCACTTTACGAGGACGAGCAGGAAATGGAGGGGTCGCCGGCTGTAGCGCCGTGCTCGATCTGACCCGTTGTTTGGCCGCTCGCCATCAACGAGGAAGGCCGGCTGGTGGCGAGTGTCGTGGTGAATCTGATGGTTGGAGTAGAGAACATGGGGGAGCTCGTGATGGCTAGCCAGATCTGGCTGCCGGAGGCTTGGTGGCCGTATCTGAAGTGGTAGATGGGGAGCTGGGGCAGAACCGCATAAGAAATGAGAGGGAGATGAGTAGCGCTAGTGCGCCGGACAAAGGGCAGAATCTGCAGGGTCCGGTCGCCACTGCACGATTATGGAGGGGCGGCTGGGGCGAGCGGTGAGATGGGAGGGCGGCGGAGGGATCATGTGCTAGGGTTCCATGGGAGGAGGTCAGTGGATGATGGGTCGGGGCGCTTGCTTCCTCTTTTAGTTTTGGCATTATGAACCGTTTTTACTTTGTCGGTGGTAGGTAGGTGTAATTAACTCAGCTAAGCATTAGGACGACTTTCTATACCATCGGATCTACATTAGACGGTTCAGATCGTCTCGATGTTTGATGTCAAAGATTTTTGAGACGACGTACCATCGCAAACTCCCATTTAATAGTAAAGATTATGACTTTTATGATGTGGAACAAATTAAAAAATTTATTGCTTGGAAGGGTGCATTCGAACTTGCTTATTTGCTTAAAAATACTGATGATGTACCTTATAAATATGAGGTTTATGATATACTTACATTTTTCTTTGATAATTACAAGGAAGAAAATGGCTATCTCTACTAATAATATTGCTAGAGGTATGGTCCGTGGCTCGCAAGTACGCTTTCAATCCACCAAAAATACGCTTTCATCCCCTACTCCCCGCACGTCTTTTTTATCGAACCATTTTTCTCGTTCCGTCGTCGCCCCGATAGGTCGTGCCCGCGACCTTGTTTTCTCCCCTTTCCTTTTAGCGGTACAGACAAACGCACGGGGAGCGACCGCCGGTGTGGAGGTCGGACTCGAGAGGCACGCCCCCACGTCCAAATCGATGCACCGCTGTCGCTGGACTAGATCCCTGCGCGGCTGCCAGATTTCCACCGCCTCGGACCCACGCAGCGGCCGCTACAGATGAGCTCTTCCTAACGTCCCTTCTCTCCTTCCTCAACTCCCCTCGGCCGTGGCCTTCCCGTCCAGCCGCGGAGCCGCCCCCGCGCGCCACCAAGGCTTGCTTCCGCGTGCGCCTCCACTACCGGCCACACTCACAACCGTGACCTCAACGGGATCTCCTACAGGCGTCAAGCCGGCCGGCCACGCTGTTGGCCTCGTGCCCACATCCATGGACTCCCTATTGGCAGTGCTTGCGGTAGAGAGACACTGCATGCGCATGATCCTGTTCGGGATTTCTCTGTATTTTCTTCCCCCTGGCGAGATCCAGATGCCCATATAGTGCATGAATTGTCTTTTATTATTTGAGTATACCAGCTAGGTACTGAACTATACCCCACCGCCTGGACCAGCCCGTGCACCACCTGAGGTCTACAAGAAACACCTCCGGTGTTGTCCTATGGCTACTCCGCACCGCTGTCGTCCTCCTCGGGGCAGCCAGCTCAGCCCAGTACATCGGCGCCCAGCGTCCCTACCTCCAAGTTGGGGACGCCCGCATTGCGGCGCTGTAAAATGGGCGGCTCTAGGCCGCCTCTTACTACCCCCGCCAGAGACTAGGACAGAGCCCCCGCCGCGCCTCCTCTGAGTGGGGCTGGTATCCCTCTGCTCATGCCCGTGAGCCCGTCCATGTCGTGGCCTCCGCTGCTGAACGCGTCCGGCCTCATGCACAGGCCAGCGGTGGTCGCAGCACAACGGGATGCTCTAGGCCAGCTCTTACCGCGGAAGCCGGCGATCAGGACAGAGTTCCCTCTGAGCCTCCTTTGAGTTGGGATGGTATCCCTCTGCTCACGCCAGGCCACCGCTGCCGATGCGCCCGGCCTCGTGCAGTTGTGCGCAGGCCGGCGGTGGTTCGTGTGTTCACGCCCACGGGATGACAGACGTGGTCGACGTTGAGCTTGTCAGGGCAAGATTAGCTAGCAAGATTACGACGACATAGCAATTGTCAACAATGTTTGATTTATTTGACGGTCATTCATGCGTGCACTGAGTAGGCAAGTACCATTGTCCTTGAACTTTATGTTCCATACTTTTTATAATACTCCTACTATTTTTTATATATGGACGTGCTTGAGCGTCCGATCGAGGAGGTGCCTAGACCTGTTAGAGCTAATAAGTCTGAACTTATTGCCCCCAACGTCATGTCTGTTGCTTTGCTCTTTGTAGCGTCAGCCTCTATCTTTCATGTGTGATTAGGTGCAGATGCCGTGTTCTTTGTAGCGTCAGTCCTATTAAGTGTGATTACGTACAGAAGCAATCTTGCGACACGTCCAATGGAGAGAACGAGAAGATCAAGATATAGTGATTCTGAAAGCTATGGTCGTACCTGCCTCTGCGAATAGTTTCGTTGAACATCTGCGAGAAATTATACGAGTTTGCTGCCGTATGAGCTTCGATAATGTTTCTGATGCCGAATTTCTAACAAGGAAAAGTTTAGATAATATGACCGTAGATCACAGGTCCCAAAAACACGTGACAATGTGTCAGTGTCCGTAGATACTAGAGATGAACGGGTGATCATCGATATGCACGTTAGACATTAGACCATTCAAGATATATTAATTTCATGTTAATTGGAGAAAACAAAAAAAATATGTAAATTGGTTTCGAGAAATATAATACAAGGGGTACATAAGTGTACAAGGAAATTTACACCGTGTAATAAAAAATCAAAAAAAATCGCGTTCAAGCATTATGTAAGATTGTTTCAGATATGGTAATATATTCTTGTAATTTAGCGGCAACGCGCGGGCACTTAGCTAGTATTCTTAAATATCTTAATAGATGCTCCCCAACGGAAGAGACTAATGCCTTGAAGGAGCCTAAGAAAGAAGAAATTGCTAAAACTGGAAGCTCATTGGATGAAAAAGAGGAGGAGAGTGATGATCAAGAGGAGGAAGAATGGAGCTACCCATGTCTACCTCCCAATAAGAGTAACTCTTTAACTAATACCTTATTTGATAGCCCTCCATGCTTAACAAAGGAGGATGAGTGTGATATTTATATTGTTTAGTTTGTTCATGATGCTACTGAAAATTATTATGAGAGAGGAAAATATGGCAGTTGGAATTCTCATGTTACTAAAACACCTCTCTTTATATTGAAAGTTCCGAAGTTGCTCTTGTTCTATCTACCCATACTTGTTACTATGTGCTTCTTTGATTTATTTTCTTATAAGATTCCTATGCATAGGAAGTGGGCTAGACTTAAATGTGTTCTATATTTGCTCCTTGATGCTCTCTTTTGCTTCAATTCATATTTCTTATGTGAGCATCTTCTCAAATTACTGAGCCTAGCTCAAAGGCGTTAAAGAAAAGCATTCTTGGGAGATAACCCAATGTTTTTACATTCAGTTCTTTTTCTTTTATTTGAGTCTTGGAAGTTATTACTACTGTAATAATCTCTCCTTATCCTTTTTATTTCATTTTTGTGCCAAGAGAAGCCTCTAATTTGAGCGAGGTAAGATTTGGGGATGTTGCTGTCCTGAAACTAGTTTCGGTGCTGCACCGTAAAAATTCGTGAAAATTCTCTGTATATCTTTTGGACCTGCGATTTTTTGTGCATATGCCCCAGGTTATATCCAAACTTTCATTAGTTGAACACTTTTTGATTTGAGCAACATAAAACCCTCTAAAAATTCGACCTTTGTCAGCTGTTCTGTTTTGATAGATTTCTATCAATATTTGTTTTTGCCGCTTTATCGCTTTTTTTTTAGTTCTTTTGATCACGAAACTTTTGGGGAAGTTGCTACAGTAGTATTACTACAAGCTTTATGCGTGGTGGTAGTCCTGCGTGCTGAGCACCGGCTCAGCTACGGTGAATAGCATCAAATAAAACCAATTGACCGGCCAAATTTTACTCGGTTTACCGGCCCAGCGGTTTTGACGGCAGCATCCTCGCTCCTTCCCCGCATCCTTTCTTTGTTGGGAAAAGATACAATCCAGCGCCGCACCACCCGCGCCCCGTGCGGCGGCTTCTTTGAGATTCGGAAAAATCGTCCTACGTCTCACAGCAGCCGCGCTATTATGACCGCCCACGGCGAACGCTTCCGACAGATGCTCCTATGTGGGCCCTCGCTGTCATAGAGGCTTTTTTGAATTTCGGGGGTCGTGCCACCTGAAAATAATGCGAGGTGTATTTTGGTCTGAACCGCCCATTCCTCTCTCTCTCTCTCCTCTATCTCTCCGCCGACTGGGCGGCGATTTCGGCGACGCAGAGGCGATTCGGCGGCGGAGAGGCCATCGTCGCCGACGGAGGTCTCCCTCCTCGCTTCTGCCGCGGCCGGCGACCGCTACTAGGTTGTGCGTTCACGGTGAGCTCGTCGGTATATCGTTTTTCTCACCGGTCGTTGAAGTTGGCATCTCCGACGCGATGCTGTGGTCTGATGCACTTTTCCCTCCCCCCAGGATCTTCGCCGGCGAGGCGTGTTGGAGTATCTGGGCGGTCGTGATCATCCTATCCGTTTTCGTCGTGTTCTTCTCATCCTCCTCCGTTTCCGCAGGTCTGACTTCTTTCTCGATCTGGTTTTTGCAGTCTGCGGCTTCATATGTGCTCACGGATTTTGTAGTCTAGACATAGAGGAGTGTTAGTTTCCCACAGATCTACGTTTTGGTTGGTCGGATTCGTGATCTGTAGGGGAGAAGTGGTGGGTTTTGTGTTTGGCATGTGGCTGGATGGGTTTGGTGTTTTGCTTTTTGCGCAAAGTTGCTGGGATGTTGCGCTTACTGTGAGCTGCATCTTGGACATGGTCAGTCTCAGTTCTCTGTTCTTCCTGAAGGTTTTGTTTCCCAAGCTATATGGGCTACTGTCTTATGGATTTCGACCAGGATCCTTAATAAAAGCTGGTAGAAGCTTCACAAAAAATAACTGATAGTAACCAGATTGTTATTGTTAAAAGCTGGTAGAAGCTATATGGGATACTGTCTTTATGCATCTTAGTATTGCTTTGAACAACTACAGAACATTTTGCTTCTGTCTGTTTTTTAAGGTGCAGACCTGCGTCTGTTTTAGATACAAATGCTCGTGGTAGACTGAATTTTGATAGCATAGTTTGTGGTTTGCTGCTGGGTGCGGTGGCGGCGGAGGAGAGGTCAAACCCCGCGGTTTTTTCTGTGTGCTCCAACAAGGAGACGTCTTCGCGGGCCGGTGCTGACTGCCCCGCCGTCAGCGCGTTTGTCGGCCGTAGTCTCCTATATGTCGTCGCTGGCGACAGTGCACGTTCAACGGGCTTGTTGGCGAGGCCGTCAGGCGCGGTGAGCTTCCACTGTCCGTGGCTTTTTGCTACAAGCTGCTGACCCGCGAGCGCGTGCTAGAGCTCGCCCTCTGCCTCGTGCATGTTCCAGTCACCAGCCGCATGTGCCATTGGTGATTAGCTCTTAGTGATTAATCTGGTAGCTATTAATGGTTACCTGGTAGCTGTTGCTAGGGATACACCTGGTTTGCAGTGAGTGATTAATCTGGTAATTTGTGAATGATTAATCTGGTAGCTGTGTGATAGCTGTGTGTTTTAATTTGTAGATGCGAGCGATCAAAATGGTAGTCATGAGCGATTAATTGGTTAACTACGCTGATTTAATCTGGTAAGTGTAACTGAATTAATCTGATGGCTTCGGCTGATTTATCAGTGTCGGTGAATGATAGCAGTTAGTGAATGTTAATATAACTGAAAGATATCACTAATTTATGGTAAGACACATCCGAACAATTCCTTTCTGTACTAAGATAATGAGGCAATTCCTTCTATACATTTTTCTTATGTTTTTTCTCAGCGTTTTCTCTTACGTTTGCTGAGCATTCCTTTTTCTTGTTTATGGCAAGGGGTGAGGGTGGTCAAGTCATGGCTAGGAGGAAGGCTGCCCCAAACATTGCTGGTCAGGTTGGCAAACCTAAGGTTTTTAGGAAGCGTTGTAAGGTGAGCTACTCATTTCTTTTTTATCCAAGTAGGCATACTTTTTTTATCAGGTTAATTAGTGAGGGTTACTTCATTACCAGTATGTTTTCCCACAGTAGTAGCTACTAGACTAACTAGGCATACTTATCAGTTTTTTCTACTTTGGTTGTTGTTATTTTAGTATCTCACAGTAGTAACTAGGCATACTTTTAACACAGTAGTAGCTACTAGATTAACTAGGCACACTTATCAGGTTAATTAGTATCTACTACAATAACTAGGCCTACTTATCAGGTTAATTATTGACTGTTATGTCATTATCAGCTGGTTATCCCATAGTAGTAGCTACTATATTAAATAGGCATGCTTATCAGGGTGATTAGTGACTGTTAGTTTTTCATTTTTACCTGCATAAGTGTTTACAAGTTTTATAACTACTTATCAGATTATGTAGTGACACTTTTACATTTTTTAATAGTAATTTGTTATCTTGTATTCTGTATCTTACTTTTGTCACCAATTTTTTTAGTTATGTTGTTATCTCACAAGTTGTAGCTACTAGATTACATAGTCATAATTATCAGGTCTTTTCTTCAGCTATTTGATTGTTATGATATTATCGCAGAAGTGGATTTTTAGCTTAAGATCAAGTGTATGCCAACTACAATTATCTTATTAATTAGTAAGAGTTTCCATATTAATTAATCACTGTTATCTTGTTTTTTACCCCTCTCATTTACCTGATTGTTTCGTCATTCTGTCATCAGGTTTTACTTTGTCATAATTTGCTTTTGTTTATTTTTTTATGAAGCTTTTCTTGTTTTTGGTGTGATTCTGGTTATAATTGTTTGGTTTTTTGGGTGTGATTAGGTTTCTTTTCGCTCATTTTATCTATTTTCTTCGATTAATCAGGTTAATAGTTTGGATCGAAACAGAGCATCACCAGCTCCCATTGTAAAGCTGTGCAAGAGCTTAACACCGGCTCAGCTTGATGCTGTAGCAGGAATGGGTCAGGGTAGTTTGCTCAATATTAGGTGTGAGCAACTGCACAACCCAGTCATCCGTTGGTTTGTGCAGTGTTATGAGCCAACACGAAGAGCCTTTGTAGTTCCTTGTCATGGATCTATCCCTTTGTCAGAGGAATCTGTTCATATAATGACTGGTCTGCCTCGTGGGAAATTGGAGGTTAAGTATTTTGTGGACAACAATTTGGAGGATGATATTGCAGCACAGCTTTTCCCTGGTGGAAGTAGTAGGCCAAGGGTGTCAGAGATTGCAAAAATGATTGAGGAGCACAAAGAAGCTGGTGTCATTTTCAAACAACTTTGGATGATTTTTGTTGTCTCGACAGTGGTTGCTCCTACAACTGATGTTAGAATCAGCAACAAATGCTACCCGATGCTTGTAAGTGCTTTTTTATGTATTGCGATGAATTTTCATTAGTTTGCTGTCCTTTTTTGTTATGCGCTACATCTTTTCTGAAATGTTATTATTTTTATGATGCTTCTAAGGTTGACATTGAACGAGCGAATGAGTTCAATTTGTGCAAGTTTGTTGCTGATGAGTTGCATAACCACTTGTCAAATGGGAAATATACAAAAGGGTGTTTACTCTATTGCATGGTTAGTTTCTTTTTTCATCATATCCTTTTCGTGATTTCTATATATTTTCTGTTTTTTTGCTATCTTAAGTTCTAGTTTGTCCTATTCACGTTAAAATAGTTTAATTTCTTCTTTTTTGTTTTGCTAGCTGAGGTACTTTGATGCTATTGACACCAACCATTTGGAGCTCGAGCTCGGGGATGAACGTTTTGCTATAAATGCTTGGTCAAAAGATGCTGTAGATGTTATAGGTGCATTGGATGCACAGGAGTATGATGCAACCATCTTTGGCTCCATGGAGGTCATCATTCTTATGCCCTTCTTTTTATGCATTATGTTTCTTTTTCTTTTTCTTTTTTAATATGCATCTGGTGTTCACATGTGTTAGTTGTTGCTCTGTTTTTTTAAACAAATTCATGCAGCTGAAGGATATATATAAGGATGATTTCGCCCGTGACATGGGTCTTTTTGGAGGACTAGATGGGTTTAAGGCATGGATGACACTAAATACACATCCTACGTGTCCGGAAAAGGTATTTTTCCTCTGTGTTATATGTTTCCCAGGCAAACCGCATTTTTTATAGTAGAGGTGCTACATTCTAAGCAATAGATTTTATAGTGGTCGCGTTTGTATCCTAATATGTATAGTTCCATTATGTCATCAGACCATTTTTGCATGACAAACTCATGCACAATGTGCTACCCTGGGGAAGCACAACCAAGTCAAGATGATATGTAGTGTTTGTCAGACCGTTTGCATGACTGTATATAAAATAATTTGGCAGTTCAATTTTGAAGAATCTGGTTTGTTGCATTTTGTAAAGGACTAGACTACGTAGCGGCGCCGCATAGTAGACGTTTCGTGCGGTGGTTACCAAACCTGCTAATTACGGATAAGAGCGCGCGGACCGGGAGAAAGCCAAGGTAAAAAGGAGGGTGCCGGTCTGTGGCCGGCCGACAAGCTTGGCAGTGTACCAGCCCATGCTCTGCATGCTGGCTTCTGCACATGCAGTGAGTCGAATAAAAAACTATCCAAGCTTTGCGTGCATGTATGTCTCATAGAATAGTGGATACCGATTCTGAAAAGTAGACTGGCGCTTTAGAAAAAATAGTGTTTGCAAATATTTACACACTACCGATGTAGTTAGCTAAAAACACAAGTTTTTAAACAACTATCTGGCAACCATGTTCTTTCGGTGATTGTATTGGCACATTTGCCTGGTTTGTCGAAAACGACAACAAGATTCTCTGAACATATATCAATTTTGTTTCTTCAAGTAGCTACTGCATTCTTTTCATATGGCTACCAAATTATTTTCACACAGTTACCAGATTTGTTGATACCACTATCAGATTCTCTTATAGAGCTTCAGTTTTTTTAACGTAACTACCGAATCCTTTTCATGTAGCTACCAGATTAATTTTATACAGTTGCCAGATTTGTCGAAACGATTACCCGATTCTCTTATAGATCTCTAGTTTTATTTCTTAAAGCAGCTATCGTATTTTTTCCATGTGGCTACCAGATTATTTTCATACGGTGCCAGGTTTGTCGAAACAATTACCAGAGCTTTAGTTTTGTTTCTTGAAGTAGCTACCGCATTCTTTCATGCAGCTACTGGATTGTTTTCACAGAGTTATCTATTTTGTCGGAAGTCTTGTTTAGATCCTCACATGACCCAAGTCACCCAACATAAAAGGTGACACGGGTGTTGCTAGAAAGTGCCAAAAAATCTTATCAACCGTACGAGTTAACGAGTCCTATAAACAAAAAAGGCATGCATAACCCTTCTCTAACAGCGACAAAGTAGTCTAACAATTTTTTATCTCCTCAAAAAAAGTAGTGCACCATTTTTTTGCGTTCTACTCGATGCAAAGCAGTAGCACATGGATCCACGTACTATGCCTCCATGGGAAGCGCTGCATGCGTACTAAGCAAAACACTATAGCAGCACGCATCAGACGTCGCGGCCCGTGTGCATAGAAAAGGTCCTACAGCCCCCTACAGCTCGTACTCTAAGATATCGATGCATCAGACGGACCAGTAGGCGCCGCACGGAAGCACACAGCGTGCGGCGCTTGCAGGTAGATTTTCCCTTTTGTAAATAAATGGCAGTTTTGTGTATAATAAGTTGTTTTAGTTGTGCATATTTGAATATGATAATTGAAGCAAATTTATATGGTGGTTGTATGGAAATAATCTGGTCCCTCAAACAATAAAATCAGTACATTTTAAATTTTTGTAGAAAGGCAATGCCCAACTTTTTTTAAGAGTGTGACTTATCACTTGTTTTTTTTTCTGCAGGAAAGGATGAAAGCATATACTCTTATGCAGTCTTTTGCTTCTGGTCTCAACAATCTGTTGAGTACTTTTGTTCAAGGGATGACTAAATCAAGTGAGGCTACAGCAAGTATTGAAGCTTCTGATGATGATGGTAGAGTTTCAAATGAAAATGATGGAGTGGATTCATCTTCTTCAGAGTCAGAGGACAACCGTGATATTGTTCATGCTGCCGCTGCTTGTACCATACGTAATCAGACACGTCGTGCAGGGAAAGAGCCTGTTACTGTTGAACCACAAACTAGAGCTCATCCGGAAGCAAGTACTAGCGCTGAAACAACTGCTATTCAATCACCAACTGCAGCTCAAGCGGAAGCAAGTACTAGCGCTCAAGCAACTGCTATTCAATCACCAAGTATAGCTCAAGCGGTAGCATGGACTAGCTCTCATCCAACTGATATTCAAGCACCAACTACAGTTCAACCGGAAGCAAGTTCTTGCGCTCATCCAACCGTTATGCAGTCTGTCATCATGCCTCCATCTACAAGTTTGAGATTACTAGCTAGTATAGCTGAAGAAGCAAGTCCTGAAACACCTAGCAGAGTGCATCTAGAAGTCTCCAGTAGTGCATCTCCTCCTGCTATGCACTCACAAATTGTGATTCCATCAGGGAGTGACTTTGATACCTCAGAAGGTTATGATGACCTAGGTGATTTTGTTTCTGAATCTCCTGTTGACTGCACCCAGTTAGTTGATGACCGTGTTAGGCAGAGTGCGGCCAGTCTTGCATCTAGTCTTAGTGTTATGAGACAGGTAAAAGGGCTTCCATGTCAGAATGACATATGCGAACTCAATGGCAGGAAGAATATAGTTGCAAAAGAGGTTGGTTCGCACGGCGATGGAAATGGAAAACAGGGCAATGATTCTGGGACAAATAAAGAGAAGGATCTTGTGGAAAATTGTCCTGCTAGGTAACACTAATTTTTTAACTGTTTTGAGGTGTTCATTTTTTGCTAGTTTCTTGCTATTTTGCGCCGACTCAGTCAAGTAGAATCTTTTGTTATTTTTTGGTGTTGACATTGTTGATGTGTTTTTGCAGATGCTTAATTGGTAAAGAATCTGCTGGGATTGTTGGTGAAATTGATGTAGGAAAGAATGCTTCGAGCTTGAGGGAATCCATGTTGTGTGATGATGGTTCAAATGTAGTTCAAGTTGCAATTTCTGAGCAGGGAACAAAATCACCCGCATCAGCTGGTGCTATTTCTTCATATAAAAGGTTCGATATAAGTTTTCTTTTTTTTCTGGTCCTTTTTTGTGTTGGAGCTAAAATATGCTAGCTATATTTTTGAGAAAAATGGTAGCTGTATCAAGAATCTAGTGTATATCTCTAGTAGCCATGTGTATTTTTATCCTGGCTACCTTGTGTAAATTATGTGGCAGGCGTGTGTATTTTATCTGGCAAACACATGTATTTTTTAATCTGGCAGCTCCATGTTTTTATTTTTGAAGTCATGCATATTTTATCCGGCAGCCATGTGTATTATATCTGGCAATCGCTTGTCTTTTAATCTAGCAGCCCCGTGTTTTAATTTGGTAGTCGTGTAAGAATAAACTACTTAGAATAGATAAATGCCATTGGTTATCTCGTACTACGATCTTTTTTGTTTAGAGGAGGCGCCGCACGACTATCACATCCGTGCGGCGCCGCCGGATAGTCCACTCCTTCGTTTTTTTGTTTCTTTTTTTTGTTCCTTTTTTCTAAGACATTTCTGTTGTTAATAAACATGCAGGAAACGGCATGTTCCAGTAACCGCATTGCCAACTCGGAAATCTCCTAGGCTTTCACATGGTAAAATTGACCCCAGTAAAGCAGCTGAGTATAAAGGAGTGCAAGATACAAGCACTGTTTGTGTAAATGAAGAAGATGCCAAGAGCCGGGGCACAACTCCAACTAGGAGATCTCCTAGGCTTGCACGAGATAAAAGTGACATCAGTACAGCAGCTGGGTCCAAAGGAGTGCTAGAGAAAAACACTGTTTTTGCAGCTGAACCAGATGGTAAGAGCCGGGGCACTGCTTTTGTTGTATCACCCACGCCCTCGAAGCCTAGTGCAGTGAAGAAGGTTGGCAGTTTGTGTGGAGGGAAAACAAAGTACACTGCAATACCTATTTCCCCTGCTGTCCCAGAACCTTCTCCCCTAAATATTGCTGCAAAAGCCAGTGACCCAAGCATGAACACTTCTGATGGTGATGGTAAAACAAGGAGCAATGCCATTTCAGTAGATGCTTCTGTTAATGAGGCAAAGTCATCAAAGTCTACTGTCGGTGAAAATATGTGTAGATCAATTGTAGTTTCACCAACAGCACATTCCAAGGGTACTACTGTTAGTGAAGAAAAAAGGACATGGCATTTGTCTCCTCTTGTTGGAGCAAAATTAGGCAGACTTGGGCTGGTGCAGCGTAGTCCTGTTAGTGTTTCACCAGAAGTTAAGGATCTTATAAGGAAATTATCTGAATCTGTGAAGAAGCAGGGTATATTGTCAAGGTTTAGTGAAAAGGAGGGAAGCTCATCACGAGGTAGTACGCGTAAAAGGAAATATTCAGAATCAGAACACTCATCTTCTAGGAAGGAAAGAGATAATCGTATGGGTATGTTCACACCGCCCTCATTCAACCTTGAGTCGAGCTCTCAGGAAACATTTGTCAGTGAATCTTCAATAGATGGTGGTTTGACAGATGAAGATGGTATTCCAAGCTTTGTTCAGCATGGTCCCCCTCTAGCTTGGGCCCATCCTGAAGGTAATTTTCTTTTCTAGTATGGAAACTGTGGTCTTTTTTGTATCAATATATTTTTCTGTTTTTACTTTTTTGGCTTCATCAGATTTTCCCCTGAAAACATACTGTTGTGTTGTTGTCCCCAGGAGAGAAAAGCATCCATGTTGAAAATTTACATGTGGATGATGAGCTACAACAGTTTGTTTTGTCAGAGGAGGTACAAGATGTTATAACTGGCAAATCTGATATTCTCAGTAATAAAGGTGCAGCAGAACTTACCAAATATGAGGAGATTTCCCAGGCCTTCATTGCCAGGCAGCGAGCTTTGGCTGTTGCTGCAGCTCCTGCAACATCAAAAAGTGGATTTGTTGTGCATAGTATCACTCCAAAGGTGCAACCACACAAAGTCAGGGTTAAGAAGCCGTCTCATTTCAAGCAGTCCCCATTTGAAGGTTCAATAAAAGTTACAAATGATCAAGAGGAAGTTTATCAGAAGTTAATGCTCAGTAACAAGCATCAAAGGAATTCCAAGTCCAATATCAAGAAGTATTATCTTCTGCTCCTTTTGCAATGTTTTTTATGTAGTTTAAATAAAGTGGTGTGGATAATTTTGTGCTGCATCTGATAGATTGGTAGCTTTTTAGCATTTTCTATAGTACTTATTACTTTTTGTGAATAGTCTTTATGCGCTTTTTCTAAATATTTTTTTTGTTGCTACATCTAATAACCTGGTATTAACAAATCTGTTAGATACTTGTTAGTAATGTGGCAGAATAGTTCCAGTAACCTGGTTGTTTACTGGTACAAATCTGGTAGATACTTTGTTATCAATGTGGCAGAATAGTTTAAATAATCTGTTATCTGTGTTTTCCTTTATAAATTGGCATTTTGATTCAAAAATACTTGTTGAGACCGCTGGTTTGCTGCCATTGCCGTCCCTGCCATGGCGACGGTGGACATGACCCTGCGAGCTCTTGCGGCAGGATGGAGCGGGCGTGCATGGAGGAGGTCAACCGCACGCGTCAGCTCCCCGACGAGGAACTCAGCGCGTTTGTCTCCGTCACCATCATCGAGTATCTGAGAACCTCTCGTGGCGGCTCCCCGCTCAGTCTCATAGTCCTCCTCTAGTCCTCTTCCCCGCACAAGCGTCGCCGCCGTTTGAGCCCAAGCATGAGCCAATCATTCAGCTGGGGACGGGTAGCAGGGAACGTTGCTACTTCTGAATTGTGATGCGTGTATGTGTGCTTTTTTTGCCGATGACAAGGCGTGCTGCTGCTTTTTTGCGAGGCGTTGGTGCTACTCTGGACTTGTGTGTATTGGGGTCATGACTCATGATAGTTTTTCTGTGGGTGACGGGATAACATGGTAATCGATAACTATGACTAATTAATGTAGGCCGTACTACGTAATCTGTTAACTATGACTAGTTAAACTGGTTGTTGACTAATCAATTCGGTAGTCGCTTTTCCAAATAATCTGATAATTAATATGGTTATTACTATTAGAATTATCTGGTAATTAATTTTATAGCTGCTACTGAATAACCCGGTAACTGTGACTAATCAATCTGTTAGCATGTTGGAATAACCTGGTAATTATCCTTCTAGTTTAACTATGACTAATGTTGGTAAATAATCAGATGGTTACAACTAAGTAACTTGGTAAATACATTGCAGAACATGTTAGTTATTTTTTTGAGAATTGTGGTAGGTATTTTGATGCCAAACTTTTTAAAAATATTTGAATATGCGGTGCTGGTTGGTAGCAGAATTCCTTTTATTTTTGTTATTTATAATTTTTTTTCTCTATAACAGATACCAGATTATAAAGTACACTGATAGTTGGGCTTACACCGGTGATCTAGCGGATTCCATTTATGCTAGAGGTGAGTTGTCGAATCACTGCATGGAGGTTGGAATTGAGTACCTACGACATACTAATAAAGTGGAGGGCAAATATATTATGCCATACCAAGTATCTTCTTACTTGATGACTGGCAATTTTGTGAAGCCTGTTCTGGTCTCTAACTTCAAAAGGAGGTCAGACTTCTCACTAAGTGTGATGAAATAGGTGAGCTTTTTTTGAGTGCTTTTTTTTTCTAGCTATGTGTACTGCTTTCTCATATCAAATTTTTTCATGTTGTTCACCATAATAATTAATATAAGTTAGCATATTGAAGTAAATTTTTAGGTGCCAAGTTTGAATGTGTGTTCCTTTTTCTGTAAACCTGTTATGTAGATCACTTTCCCCGTGTTTGACGAGGCAGAAATGGGAAACAAAGTTGGAAATCACTGGTACACTCTTAGTCTGAACATTCAAGCTGAAAGATTTGAAGCTCTCGACTCTATGCGTGGTGAAGGTAGTGTAAGCCTTGCTGTGCATGCTAATGCTATTATCAGGAAGATCAAAGATATATGGCAGGTTCACTACAGCACTTCCAAGGTTCAGATTGAGAGTTGGGAGCTCAAAATAATTAATGTGCCAATCCAGGATACAATGTACAGTAACTTTTTCATAGTTTGTGTACCTCTATTTTTTCTGTATGCAATGCTTCAGCGTTTTAGTGCTGTTGGTTTTCCCTCACAAAAGTGGCTGATTTTTTTTTGTGTTTTTTTGTTTGCAGTTTTGACTGTGGATTCCATACACTTTACAATGTTGAGAACTGGAATGGTCAGAACATCCCAGCACTCAACAAAGGTGATGTGCAAAAGCTGAGAAGGATTTTCCCATACAATTGGATCACCGCTGATTTCAATGAAGAAAGGGATAACTGGAGGTCTATCCTTTTCAACAACGAAAAACGGTAAACAACGACTGCTCTTAACCACCCACTCGGAATACATATGTACTGCATTTTTTTTAGTTAGGTGTTTTTTAGATAATCTGCTGACTTGTTTGAGAAAAATTAGTGGTGTATGTACATAAGTGGTTATGGAAATTTTTTAGGTTGTTTCTAAATTATCTTTCTAATTTGTTTTATATATGAAAGATGATAGTTGTTTGTAAACAACATGTTAGTTGTTTGTGAATTACTTGGCGAGGCATAATTTTTTGTAAATTTTCTTGGTGGATGGTGTTTGAAAAATGGGAAAAGCTACTCGCAGGCGCCGCACCCGCGTTGTTCCCGTGCGGCGTGACGTGGCAGATTATTTTGCAACCGGTACACGCGAATCTCCCAAGGTCCGTCCAGTACGACACGTTGCTAAACATGCTACAGTGGTCACGTGCTGGATCCCCTGCTGCTACAGTATGTTAGGGGAGAAGTTGCAGCAGGCATGCATCATTTCGTGTGCAGAGGACTATCACACATGCTTTTTCATGTATACTAATGTCCATCTCTCTCTAAGGTTGGGTATGTACTTTTAACCAAAAATATTTGGTTTCACTTAGCATGTCAGAAATTATAGACTACTAGTAGTGGAGTTATAGGTTTTGTTAATAGAGTTTTTCTTACAATGGAAAGAATTGATGAGTCACTAAAGGTCCCCTACAGTTGCCTCATACCGATTTTTCAACTCGATTTTTTTGCATTAGGAGCGAGCGTAGACAGATGTAATATGATATGATGTATAGATCGTGGACACAACTAATAGTAAAAGAGTTGTTAGCTATTGCAAAATGATAGTAGTATGTAGCTGCATAAAAAACCAGGTAATTCTTAGGAGGTGATGGTTATACCAAAATAAATTGGAGTTGCATGAAAAATCTTGGCGGCTACTTTAAAATGGTAGCTGCTTTTAAAAATCTGGTAATTACTCTCGTAAACCTGATATGTGTGTCAAATTAATTTAAAATATGGTAATTGCTCTCAAAAACCTGGTAGGCGTGTTAAATTAATCTGGTAAATTTATTTAAAAATCTGATAATTTCTCTCAAGAAATTTAACCTGGTAGTTGTATTTAAAAATCCGGTAATTGCTGTCGAGTAAACCGGTAGGCGTGTCAAATTAACCTGGTAGCTGCATTTAAAAATCCTGCTAACTTCTCTCAAGAAACTTGATAGCTTCATTTAAAAACATGATTACTGGTTCTGAGAAACCATGCCACACCTAATGCCATGTCCACCAACAACACAAGCAGGAAACAACGGATCATGAGATGTGTTCATCCTTGCTGCTATACACGAAGGCTGCCACACCTAATGCCATGTCCACCAACAACACAAGCAGGAAACAACGGAAATTACTCATTGCAAAGAAACCATAACAATGGTAGTCAGGTGTATTTAATATGGCAATACAGTGCAATTAATTTGGTTTTCCTAGGTGAAAAATGTCATCCATGATGGATTAATCATAAAGATTACAAGAACTTATTGAAATTATTAAATATTACAATCAACCATCAAGTTTTGTAGACCCATTATATGTGCGATACAATGGGAAGATTTTTTCAAGGAACTTGTTCTTGTTCTGGTAGCTCTCCTCTTCCCTGACATGTTCTGAAGTCATGTTGTAGTGAACCACAGATCTTACAGGTCCGTACTTCTTTCCTGCCTATGTTCAGTGGATGCTCAAATGAGTTCTTCCGCTTCCTTCCTTCTGTGTTAGATCGACGCGGATCACGTATGATAGGAACTTGCGAAGTCTCAGAAGATGTTCCAATTGTTGCGCTTGTGTTAGGATTAGAACCAGCTGCTTCAGTACTGTTACTAGGCATTGTAGTATTCAATGGGGCTGAAGAAGCTGCTGTTGTCTTTCTACGCTTTGGTGGCTGACGAGTTCTTGCATCTGAGCTTGTGCATTCTGTGGCAACACCCTGCATGTGGTGCTCTGGCTGTACATTTGCACTTGAAGAAGGAGCGGTAGAAGGAGGAGTGGTAGAAGGAGGAGCGGTAGAAGGAGGAGCGGTAGAATGTGGAGCGGTAGAAGGAGGAGCTGTAGGACCAAAACGTTTCGCTCTTTTTTCAGTCTCTTTTTTCAGAGAAACCAGTTCCTTCTTGATAGCTTTCAAGTGCATGCGAATGATCTTCTTGCCATCTTCTGTTTCATTGGCACTTTTTGCTAGCCCCTTAAACTCGTTGCACATAACTGCAAGCGACATTTTCTTCCTAGACTCCTCTGGCATGACAGATGGTTGTCCTGGTTGTTCTTCTATCAAGTTTTCCTCGGCACTCCAAGTCCACCTCCGTAGCACGTATGCAGGGGGCATTTGTGTCACCCCAAGATGCACCATGGCCTGTTTTTTTAAGTTGATAAATAGCAGTTAGGTAATAATTTTGAAACATGTTTGTGTACTGTTTTTTATTTTTGCCAAGTATGAATAGTTAATCTTGCAAAGTATGTTACCTTCAGAATATGGCAGCAGACAATTCCATCTCTTTCAAACTTGCAACATGCACATCTGTACTGCCCATTCAGATTGTCTGCATAAACTTCATACGTGCGGTTGTAGTAGTTTGGAACAAACTTTGTTATGCATTCAACCCTATAGGTATGTGTACTTGTCTGGTGTATATTGTAGGACATTATTGCCTGCATTTCTGCTTGAAAACGGTTGTAGATGTTCCTTGTGTAAACCCTTGACATGTGTTGCTCAATTGGGTGCCAGCACCATGTTCTAGCTGTCGTTACTGTTGAATCTGCTTCCTCTTGATTCTCTGCTTTCATTATCTTTGCTTGGATAGCAGCGTATTGACGCACAAATTCTATCACAGAATTTGATGGGCACACATATTTTTTTAGTACAGCGTTGAAACCTTCACTCCGTTGAGTCGTCTGCATGAATGGGTAGAATTTGTCCATAAAATATGCAGGGACCCAGTAGCTCCTTTTGTCAAACAGAGATGCAATTTTGCCATTGTTTTGCACACCATATCTATGAGTCATTTCAGTCCACCTTGTTTCAAATTCAGCAGGTGTTAAGCTGCAGTTCACACAGTCATTGAATTCTTCACGTAAACCTTCAATCTTAGCAATCATCGGTCCAATCTCCTCTGTAGCTTTTCCAATTATGTGAAATCGGCAATTGCGATGACATGTATTAGGGAATACTTTCTCAATCCCAGCCCGCATGGCGAAGTCCTGGTCAGTGATGATGTTAATGGGAGCTAAACCATCCATGGCCTCTAGGAATTTCTGAAATAGCCATATATAACTAGTGCTTAGCTCATTTGCTACAAATCCACAACCAAGTTGAATTGACTGACCATGGTTGTTTATTCCAATGAAAGGTGCAAATGGCATCTTGTATGTATTTGTCATGTATGTTGCATCGAATGATATGCAGTCATTGAAGTGTTTGTAGGCTCGTCTAGCTGCACCATCCACCCAAAACAAATTCTGGACTCTTCTTTCTTCATCTAGATCATACCTGTAGAAGAAATCTTTATCCTGGTACTTCAGAGCATCAAAATATGCAATTGTGTCCTGCATATCTGTGTATTTGTTCTCAGCACGCAGCGACGATCTGAAGTTTGCCATGTCCTTTGGTGTGTAGGGTACACCTTCGATTGATTCATACAAAATTCCCATTAGTTGCATCATTCTGCTACTTTCCATGTTTACTGAATGTAGAACTTTGATGAAGTCTTGGTCTTCCTGCGGTATATCTCTGTGTGACCTAAGGAATCCAGTGAGCGACCACTTTTTAATGAGTGGATGGTTATGCTCATCATTGAATTCTGTTACTAACCAGCTGCCTTCCCTAAGTTTGACTAGCATGCGAGCGGGACAACCTGTTCTAAGTAACACACTCTTGTTTCTCTCAGCAACTACTGGTTTTGGTTTTTGCATGTCTTCTTTCTCTTTTGCTTGGTGGCCTGCCATGTGACAAACAATCGCTGCTCTTATGTATTCTCCAGTTACCTCTGATTTTTTCCTGTAGTTGTACCTAATGCCGAAACCCTTCCTCCGTGCGTAAGCCTTGTAGTGTTTCTCTGCTTCTTCCAGTGTGTCAAATCTCATGTGCGCATTAGGTGGCTGCGGTGTTGACACAACCTCTGGAGCACCATCAGCTGCATTTGTTTGTCCGCCTGGAGGTGTGTGGCCAGCACTAGAGTGCGCTAGAGTTGTTTCAGTGTTGCCACCATGATGAAGTGATGTCTCTGTAGCAGATTTGTCATCTTGTTCACCTGTACATTGTAAATCTGACAACTTAGTATATAGAAAAATGTTAATTACTATGTAATATCCTGGTCAAAATTATATAGTACCCGCATGTTTTTGTATGTGCACAAGATCAGATGATAATATGATAATCTGGTAAATTACTATAGAAATTTTGGAAGTACTGCATAGGAAACTGGTTAAATATGTTGCAATGTTCAGATTTTTCTTTCACTTACCTCTGTTACTTGCTTGCACATCAAGTGATAAAGTTGCGGTTGAAGTTTCGATGGACTGAAGTTTGTCAATGTCCATTTTTGGCTACCAACCTGTATACAAATGAGAAAGTATGTTAGTATGTGCTAATATTTTGCTCTTTGTCAAATTTTCTTGCAGGAAGTATTAGTCCAGTCAAGATTTCTGAATGCATGAAGTCAATTCATGTAAACATATGTGCACTGTCATGGAACATGAGTTCAACTTGGTTCTGAATGCATGAAGTCAATTCATGTAAACATATGTGCACTGTCAGTATAGTGTTTATGTAAGTGTCCAGGATATATGTCCTAATCTGGCTGTTTCAAGATTTTCAAATTTCTTTGGAAGTACTGCCTACTTCTGGTACCTACTTCTGGTATAACTTTGCTAATGTGTGTTGTCATGTGATGCTGTCATGTGATGCTGCATTATAACCAGGAAATCTTCAGTACACCATTTTGTAATGTGTGCTGTCATGTGATGCTGCATTATAACCAGGAAATTTTCAGTTATGTGTTCCCCTGTTATTTTTGTTTTTCTGTCAATGTGATGTTTGCATGGTATAACTATCAATTTGTTTACTGCATACTATCAGATATTTTTTGTTACCCATCTGGGATTCTCTGATTTTTCCAGAAATCAGCTTCAAAGAAGAGGGATCTTGTTAGGAGATTAGGGAGAGCTTGTACATACCTTGAATTCTCCCCCACCTTTTGAACAACTTTGTGTGTTTTACAAGCAGATTTTGAGAGTGCCAGCTTTTTCCTTCATCTGGCTGAGTGGTGTTTTTCTGAGATAAGATCTTGTTTTCTGAGTTCTTGGGGGAGGAAGAAGGTGGGTAGAGGTGGCAGGTGAGGCCGAGTGGTTTGAGATTAGATCTTTTTTCTGTGTTCTTGAGGAGGAAGAAAGGTGGGTAGAGGTGGCAGGTGAGATCCGTAGGACAGTGGGTCCCAGTACAGTACCAGATACGGAGGAGGCGTGTCTGTAGGACCAGGAAAGTTATGTGTTTGCTTTTTTTTGTGGGGGCCCATGAAATCACGTGAAATCCTGTGCGCGTTGGATTCTTCTTAGTGGGCCCCATCGAATTTGGCCTCTGCTGCGCGATTGAGCGCGCTCCCGCGCGGGAATCTTGTCAGAGGAGCCGCCGCACCGGGACGTTAGCTGTGCGGCGCCGCTAGGTAGCACAGTCCTTCTTTGTTTCTTTCCAACGGATGGCGGAGGTCGATCGGGCAACCCTAGGTTCGTGCGCCGCCGCCGTCACCGCCGCTGCCGCCCTCCCATGCTTCATCAGGTCGACAAGATGACCCCCTCCTAGATCTGCCACCTCCAGCCCGCCCCATGCCCCCATCTTCCCTCCTGTTCCCCGTGCCGTCCTTTTGGCTGAACGCCGCGCCTCCGTTAGGGGGGTGGGAGTAGCGGTCATGCACCATGGTCCATTGAGAGAAGGCAGATCCCTCCCGGAGCTGGGAATTGAGGCACGGATGCGAGCTCCACCTCGCCATCTCATCTCTGCCTTCACCAAGGGCTCGCCGTGAACTGGCATGCCGTCTATGGTGGCAGCGTGGTATGAGCAGATGTGACCTTCTGGCAAGAGCTCAAGGGGATGCGAAGCTTCCCTTTATTCTTGCTGTTGTCTTCTTTCATGCACATAGCACTCAGGCTGCACATGGCGTGGCTGCTCAAGGCACATATGCTTGCCATGCTAGGCTAGCTAGAACGCCAGGAGAAGGTTGGCCTGTCCGTCAAGGTAAGGAAATTTTTTTCATTCACCTCTTTGATTTCAGCAATGATGAGCAGCTGCAAGTATGCTTGTGGTGATTAATTTTGCTAAATGTTTGTTTGGCGTAGGTGAGCTAGAGGAAATTTTTCTTTACCCTTAAACTGAACTTATTTGTTATATTAGATAGAGATATGTATGCACGAAATGAGTGGTCTTTTGAGGTAAAATTTAGTACGGAGGATACCAATTGTGTTCAGTGACTTTGTAGAAAAAGATTAGGTTCCTAGGCTGCACCGGCATTGAGCCTCTCTGCACCTGCTGCGGACGCTGCGACTAGGTTTGTGGGACATTGCGCTTGCTGGTAATGGTGCTCTTGGCCAGCGCCCTCTAGGTATCTTGAGTGACAGGGATCTCAAGGGATTCAGAACTTTCATATGGATCTCGACTATGTTCAGGTACGACTGTCGATTTAGTGTATACACCCCATCTGGATCTCGGCCTGCTTCCATAATTTGGTTCGGATGTTTCCTTTCCTCACAACGCAGATTAGGTCCCTTTCTTGCAAAAAAAATGAATATCGACTCTGAGTCTCTGAATATATTGTCATAATCTGAATTTGAACTTCATTTTTTGTGTTTCTTGCCTGATGTATGTGTTCCAGAACATGAACTTCATTTTCTGTTTTGGTAGTTGCTGGATCAAGTGATAGATTTTGGATAGATATAAAAAACCTGACATTCATAGAGAAGAATAGTAGGAGAGTTACATGACCATTGTTGTGCTGTACAGTGGAGGTGTGTCTAGGGATAAAGTCACCGGCAGAAAGAAAGCCTGAACTGAACTGTGGTCAATAAAGGGTATTTGTTTGATAGTCTTCTCCATTTTTATTTGCTTAGAGGACTGTAGTCTCAGTCTTTTTTACTATATGGTGATGAGTTCTTGCCAATTTCCATCTTGAGGTAGTATAGGATGAGTTTACTTACTTTAACATAAAAGATTTTAGGGAATCTATTTTTTCTTCCCAATTGCCATCTATTCTTTTGCAAAACTCTTAGGATTACTACATGTTCAATTATCAGGATTCATGTTCAAAACCACAAGTAATTCATGGAAGTTAGTCGTTAGTTACAGGAAAAACGGAATTCAAATTAATTGTAATTTCTTATATCTCAGTTCCCTTTATTGTGTATCTCATTTCAGTTAGATGGATAATCCATTCAAATATGTACTTTTGGTAGAGTTAGTTTATTTTCATTCCTGCCTTATTGTTAGCTATCGTAAAGAAACAATTGTAGCTGAGACAGTAGAAATAAGCATTCAAGTGTATATCTTAATTATATGCAGCTTACTAATTATTTTGTAAGTTACAGTTTCGTTAAATTCTTCTAGGCTTTCTCCCTCTTATTTTTTTGATAAACAGATGTCGTGCTAGATTCTAATTTCACTAGAATTGAGTAAATTCTATGACTACGTGCTCAAGTTTAGATTTTAAAGCTCATCTAGATGCTATTTGCTGGCTCTTGCCCAAGACTTTAATACAAATAGAGCTATGGCAAAAGATCTTGCTATGCCATTTTGCTAGACTGCTCAAAAGTGAAGCGTGTTCAGAGAAAACAAACTCCACTAGCGCAGGTATTTTGTTTTCTTTAAAATTAGGAGGTCATATTAAATAATGCTCGCTTTTGTAGTGTTAAAAGCTTGCCAATTAAGATTGCGTCCTAATGATATGCTCGATGATATTCAGAGTTTGAGATATTACATACATTACTACAAGCTATAAGCTTGATGGTGACCCTCTCCGCTGAGAGCACTTGTCGCGCGACCACTCGCTGCGTGTGGGTCTAGCTCTTCTTCATGCGTATGGGCCATCCCGTGCACCGCCTTTGACTTATTTTCTCCTCCTGCTACCTTGCTTGATCTGGCCGCTCCTCTCGATCTAGCCCCAGCAGCTCCTGCCGATCCCGCTCCTGCCGATCCCGTCCAAGCACCCGAGCCGCCTCCTTCCCCTCCTCACAGCGCTGCTCCTCTCTCCCCTGCCCCACATGGCCGTCCAATCTGCCGCAGTCAAGGCCGCCGGTCGACCGCACGCCGGACAACCGCCCTGTACGAGGTCGCGCGCCCGGTCCTTCTCTACCCTGTATTCCATGCCTCTCTTCTCTTCCAGATGGTATTGGCTGGGTGGGACAGGAGGTCGCCGGATAAGGTGCCAGCGTGGAACCTGCGCCCCCATGATCCTGCAGGTCAACGAGTCAGTGGGCAGTTGCACGGGCTGCTGCAGGCCAACTTGAACGAAACCTGATGGTCCCCTCAAGGTTAGTTGTAAACGGCCCCCTCTAGGTTTCCTACTACTAGAGTGATTATGTCTCGTGTCTTTCGAGAAATTTAATTCCATAGATAATCTATGGTTTCCTAGAGATGATTTTTTGCAATTGTTATTGGTAGATTGATTTAATTCTAAAGGGTACTCAAGATTTTAAGCTTACTTCTTTACAAGAAAAGAGCACAAACTGATTTTCTATTTGGAGATAATTCTGTATCATAGCGTAGCTCATTAAGTGAGTATTTTGTTAGGATTGAAGCGACCTAGGTTTGGAAGGATGTGAATACATAGGCATTGTAGATGAACTCATGGAAGTTGTTCATGCACGGTGGCCTGAAGCAATTGCAGGTCTGTATGTTGTGATCATACTTTGCTTCCTAACCCAATCATGCTCCTGTAACCTCTGTTGCTAAATTGGTAAAATTTCATTTTGAAGGAGTGAACCTGAAATGGACATTTGAAACTCTCCAGAGATACCAGAACCAATTGTGCATGTTCAATGATGATACACTGGTATTGGTCCCTGAACTTTGAAATTCTGTAACTTATGACCATTGATATTCCTTGCGGTGGTAGATTTTTTCGATGATTTGGTATTCACTGAGGCTACAAATTTTGATGATTTTTTAGATGATTTGGTAGATTTTTTAGATGATTTGGTATTCTGTAATTTTGATGTCAATATACAACTGATTATACTGTTCTAAATCAAATAACTGGCGGTTGTTCCCTGTTTGGGTTATTTTCTACCTCAATCCACTTATGAAGCTATGTGATATATATGGAAACTGATTTGGCATTTCTTTTTCTTAGGCCTACTGGATGCACTAAAATCAGGTGATTTATTTTATGTCCTTCCGGTGGGATCTCAAATGGATTTGCATCTGTTTAACTGTTATTTATGTTAATTCAAAATATATCCATGTTATTTTCCATTACATTTGAGAACTGTTAAATGATTTAGTTGGAATGACATTGTTATTATAAAGAAATAAAGGGTTTTAGAGTGGGTAAGTTAGTGCCTATCAAATCTGTCAAGAATAACTTCTTTATTATGTCAGGAATAGAAAAAACAACTTATTTTCTGTAGGAAAAGGAGCAGATGTACCATTTTTATGTTTCTCTAGGCAGATGGATTTAGGCATCAGAAAATCTTACCTATATCTTATGTTTTGTGTAAATAATAGTTTACTTATGACAAGAACTCTAGCAACCTTTTGAATTTATATTAGATTATTAGTTTTTTTAGTAAGAATAGAAAAATAGTTTTTAGGATAAGTAGCAAGAAAATCACCTGCTGGATTATGATCTGTTGAGGTAAGGATACGAGTCTCTCTGTCGCAGTAGCAAAGTTTGATGCATTCGCATGATGTTCATTTTTCTTCTGCCTTGCTTTTTTCGCTATACAGTTGGTGCACTTGCTCCTATATTCATGTCTACCAAATATTTATGTAGTTAGGTGCATACTAATGTAACTGAAGGCTTGCGTTTCCCCAAAAAACTTATTGATACTATTTCACTATGCAAGTAAGATTATCTTTGCAAATAAAGTATGCCATTCAGTTAGTGCACAATTGATCTATTTTGATTGTATCAAGATTTATTTCAGTTCTCCATTTGGTTAGTTCATAATTTTGTCTATTCAATTGTTTGATGCCACAACAAAGGAACCATCACTATGCACCGTTTATTAATTGTAGGTATCATAGAGAATACAAAGAACAATTAACAAAATACATTGTAGTGTGGCATGAGTGGTTTTGCTATTAACTAAAGTTAAAAGCATAGTCGTGACCGCTTGTGCTGAGGCCATCCCCGGCGCATGCAGTTGTGGCCGTCGGATCTCCACCTTAAGTGATCTAGGTCGTCCATTAGGTCTGGTGGGTAGGATTCATACACTTTGATCTGTGTCTCTTGTCCGGCTGGCATTGGGCCCCATCTATATTTAGGCTACAGTTCATAGCGAAGGGTAATCTTCTTAATGTAAAAATGAACCAGCTAACGTTGTGCAATTGTGCCTCCCCCCCAGACCTGACCCTGAAAGGTCTCAGCCCAACCATTCTCTTTCTCTCTTTCTGCTCTCCAACCTCTAGGGTTCAGCCGCTGCCTCTGCCCGCTCCCCGACCGGCTGCCCCCGATGCCGCGACTGCTCGCTCCCCACCAATACACCTCTACCACCATGACCTGAGCCGCCGCCGCACGACCACATCCACCATGACACCCTCCCAATCGATCGGAACTTGCAGGGCATGGAGCAGGAGAGGAATCAAGATTCAGCAGCAGTGGTAGTGGTGGTAGTGTTGATGATGTGTGTATCGGAGAGCTTTAAGGCGGAGGAGTGGGGCGGCGGGGGAGGCATTGTGTAGGAGGAAGACATGGTGGATGCTGTCCATGCTGGGGAGGCCTCCGGGCCGCCTCACTCGAGGAATCCTTCAAGGGCGATCGGGTCGGGTTGCACAAGACCCTGCACTCCGTGTTCAAGCGCAGGGCACCTCCATCGAGGTGTGCATCCATGATGGGAAGGTCATGCAGGCCTGCATCCTGCCCCACCTCGGAGGCAGCAGGAAGCAGTACATGCTCCAGGGCCTGGTCCGCTCCCTGAAGACCAAGCTAAGTGCCCATACTCTTCAATCACAAATATGAGCAGGATCAATGGAATGGTGAGTACTATGGACAACCCTGAGGCTCTGGTCCTTGCTATGGTTGGTGTGCTGATCCTAACAGTATGATTTCCATACTGGATATGCATATTACCAACATTTGCAACCATGGCATCTTACACTGCACATGTTTGACAGTTTGCCTCTTTAAGTGCCCTTTCTTGAGCTCTTGATTTCCATAGATTTAATAGTGCAGTAGTTATTATATTTAATTTATTATTACTGCTGTAACACTCCAACAAGTTTTCTCACACATGGTGAGTTTGTTTTTGGTAAATTTATTAGAGTTTTCATGGATATTAATCATCTTTGCTGGTCAGTAGTTAGGTGTAATTTGCATATCCAGATCTGGTTGGAACAGCCAGTTTTGAACATCAACACACGCCTAGGCGTCATTAATTTTATACACTTTTGTATCTTGAACAAGCTGCTTTCTTTGGTTGATGCCATGATTCTGATTTAATCCTTATTTTAACTGAAGGCTCTCTGGTGTGTTGACGCCATAAAGGAACCATAGTCGTCTATGTTTATGAACCAATTGCAGGTAAGTTTCTTCTCACACGGTGCTCCCTCGCATCATTGTGTGCATGATTTGTTCTGAAAAGAAAAAACTTTGTTTGACGCCTTGGGGTCATATGAGCATATCAACTATGCAAACTAGCTTAACATTTTTTTCACTCTATGAGCATATAATAGTGTGATCCTAATCAAAAGCATCTTGCATCACTAAGAAGTTACAGTCTAAACTGCTCCAGTCTGGCATTGTGATTTTTTTTACTCTTTACATGACATTCTTATTCACTGGATTTGGTCTATGCAATCCTTAAAATTGATTCCCTAGAAGAAATGAATAGAGAGCTTGGTGATGGGTTCATTACAAGGAGAAATGATCGGTCCAATTATCTAGAGTTTTAGACAGTATTGTACATGACACATCACTAGCAGATTGAGGCTACAGGACATGTCAATCAAAGTTCAGAGTGCTTGAGGCCTTTTTACTCTTTACATGACATTCTTATTCACTGGATTTGGTATATGCAATCCTTAAAATTGATTCCCTAGAAGAAATGAATAGAGAGCTTGGTGATGGGTTCATTACAAGGAGAAATGATCGGTCCAATTATCTTGAGTTTTAGATAGTATTGTACATGACACATCACTAGCAGATTGAGGCTACAGGACATGTCAATCAAAGTTCAGAGTGCTTGAGGCCAGTGGCGCTCATTAAAAGTAGAAATACCAAAATTAACATTGGCTGGCTGAAGCACGGAAGCCATGGGTGTCAACCATATTTATCAGTCCTAGACGACTTGAAACTCCTGTGCGAAGTTGATGCATGGAGTAGCGAAGGGCAGACTGCTGTTTTAGGTCTTTTTGTTCTTACACAAAAACCTTAGTGGTACAGATGTTTTTTCCTTTTAAAACAAAATTACTCCTTATTTCCTAGGCTAGAGGCTATTGAGTCATATTGTGTAGTTTGAGATAATTTGTTGCCATTGGCAGATTATTGTCTTGCTTACCCAATTAATTTATAGGTGGCCAGTTCAAAAAATTAATTATGTCATGGGAAATTTTATTTATTTGTTGATCTTGACTTCAGTCTATTTTATCTTTGAGTAGCTATAGTCTCAAGCTTTATTTCTTGATTATGTCAGGGCATGGTTTTGAAGGCGCCGCCTAAGCGACGCTGAGCATCCAAGCACTCCGAGAGTGCAAGGCGTCGTCGTCGCCTTTGACTTCTGATTAAGGCGTCCAAAGTCATCGCTGAGGCGTCCCAAGTTGTCGCCTAGGCGTGAAAATCGCTGCCTTCCTCACTTTTGGACGCTTGGGTCAGGTCGCACGGGAAACTGTGCGATGGCGGGAGGGAAAACTGAAATTGGCGGGTCTAGGAGGTCTTGCTGATTGAGCTCAGTGTGTGCGTTATGGTTAGTTGTTCTCTCTACCTTACGGCAAGAACATTGTGTGTATGTATACTCATGGAGCCTATGTGATTCTGAGATTTTTCTTTGGTGTTTTCAAGAAATGAGAGAACTAAGAATTGGAGTTTTTTTCTGCGGCCTATATGTTGCTAAATTGTGTCTGCATTCATTCTTATTGGCTCTTGATGCCGCGTTGTATTTGACTGGTGCTATGTTTATTCTGCTTCCTAGAATAAAATCTACCAAAAAAAGGTTTACCAGCTATAACCTATGTAGATGTAATTATGTCATCGTGCTGTTTGAGCTAAAAAAGAGTTGCCATAATTACTTTTTTTAGCTGAAGATTGTTGTCTAATCTTATCTTGTGTTGTCATCATTTTTGAGTAGGAGGTAATATGAGAGCCCCGCTGGTGTATGTTTCAGGTTGGGGCAGGTGTTTGAAAAATCTTCAGGCCTATATGGCGTCCACAGCCCCAGGGACAGCGCCTTCAACAGCTCCTTGCACAGACAAGCCGTGCACAGTGCTCGATGCTGACAGCTTCGACATCGCGGTAAGACCGAGAGTGCGCGCTGCCACCACTACCAGTGATGTTGCCTTCGGCCACACCTCCAGGCTGACCCACAGACAGCACCTCGCCTTCCCCGAGGTCAGCACCAATGCCTCCATGTGCAGCACCGCCTACGTCGGCTGTTGCACGACACGGAAGACCGTTCCGAATAGGTATCATCTTCTTCAGGCCAAAACTTCTTCAGGCCAAAACGGACACACTGGCGTGCTAGAGCAATGAGAAAGAACACATGAAGAGGAGAATGCAAAGAACAATGCACGTCTTTAATTAGAGCTCGCATGCCACCTGCATTGCATGCATAGCTACCACACCGCACTACCCGCACCAACAAGCTTAATTGCACAACGTAAACCCAGCTAATACACAGAACGTAACGCTAAAACAGGTTAAAGAAGGGTTAGCAGGACGCATCGAAAGACATGGTGCAAAAACGGACAGCAGGCGGGCGCGGCGAAGCGCGCCGGCCCGTCTAGTATGCTTTATATGTGGTGGTTTTAGGTTGAACCCTGAAGCAAAAAGGGTTTATTCTATGTTATGCTTACACTAATGTTGCTAATAGATTTGTGTTTAGTTTTGTATGAAGGAAGTTTTCAAGTGTAGGGATCGGAGAGTGATGAGATGAGTTGAAGAATGGACAAAAGCTCAAGCTTGGGGATGCCCATGCATCACTCCAAGAAATATCCAAGAAGTACAAGCGTCAAAGCTTGGGATGCCCTCGAGGCACCCCTTCTTCATCGGCAAAAATCAGGTCACCTTTCAAAACACTATATTTTTATTGCTTCATGCATTATGCGTTTTTCTTGGAGCGTTAGTTGTTTTTAGTTTTTATTTTAGTTTAGTTTTGTTTGCTGCAATAAATGGTTGGACCCCAATAAATTCCTTTTGGAGAAGTTGTCTTGCTTTTCATTTGCCAAGAACACTCTATTTTTCATTCTTATAATTTCAACGAGTGTTCTCTTTTTCTCGAACTGCAGTTAGTTTTCAATTTTCGTCTTGATTTGTGTTCAGATCTTGTTATATCTTTTCATCAAGGTGTATTTTTGCCTCTGGTCTTTATTGGTTTTCATCAAAAGAGGTGTTTATAAAAAGTTTGAATGGTGTTGGAAAAGAGAAAAAGCTTTATGCAAAAAAAAAGTGGTACAAGAAGGAGCTTGTCTAGACTGCGGCCTAGGCTTTTTCATGTCGTGCTTGATGTCTTTTTGATAGTATGCTTAGTGGTTTGCTGTAGCATGACTTGTCTCAAATAACTGAGATTGCTTAATGAGCCTTTGAAAAAATCATGTGTTGTTTTAATTGTTTGGAAGCATTATTTTGGTTTTCTCCTTGATGCTTTATTTGGGTTGACGTGGCGCATGCTCACACATGTTAGACTCTTACAAAGTCGCCAATAGCCTCTATGATCATTTAGTTTTTGACTTTTGATGCCATCTTATGCTTCTTTTAATGTCGCTTTGTCGCTTTGCATGATTATGGCCGTTATTGCTCTCTTAGTTGGTCGCTCCCAGTCTTTTGCTAGCCTTCGTTTTGTACTGAGTATGAGCTCTACTCGTGCATCCAACTCCTAAAAACCAAGTTTGCCAAAGTGTCCACCATACATACCTATTAGCAATTTGCTATTTCAAAGTACATTTGACTTGCTTTTATCTACTCTTCAAATTAAACTCTTACCAGTGTTATGCGAAAATTGGGAACTAAAGCTCTCACGAACCGGATGGCACACTTTATTTTTCTCGTTCTTAAAAATTTGACATTGTGGTCTCTTATGTTGAGTTGTTATGCTTGCAAGTTGTAAGTTGGGAATTAGCCCAGCCATGCCGTCATGGGGCAAGCTTTCAACATTGCACTTCTTATTTGAGTTGATATCGTGATCTTTTGTTTATGGATACTCGCGGTATGAAATGAATTGGGAATCTTGCGGGATCATGGAGTTTGTATATGTGTTAGAGAAATGCCTGGGCCGCCAATCTAAGCCATGCATAATTCATGGTGGAAATTTGCAGCATGCCCATAGTGGACATTTGACGACGCATCTCAAAATAAAAAGCTATACAAATGGTAAATAAAAGAGATGTCGAGGTGTTCATTGTCTGCTTGTCCTGTCATTTTGATGTGGGCTTGTTCCATGTCATCGGGCACGGAGGTACCCCATTGGCGGTTCTCGATGATACGTATATACTTACAATGACAAGAGCTTGCTTGTGACTCTAAGTAAAGTAGCATGAGGTTTGGGTACTCGTATTCATGGGTCACGAGGTTTTCAACTTATGATTTGTCAAGCATATGCAGCATAAGTGTTCTCGCATTAACTTTAACCATTCAAGATGCTTATGATGGAGGCAATGAGAGCTCAAAGCCGGTACGTACCATAATTTTTGAAGGTTTATAAAACTTGCAATCACTGCTTCCCTCCGCGAAGGGCCTTTCTTTTACTTTTATGTTGAGTCACCACCTTCTACCTTTATGCACCATTAAGAGAGCATAGTTGTCATTCTGAGTATAATGTGCATTGTCCCAAAGTTTTCATTGATTGATTCATATTGTTGGTTTCACTTGTTCTCAAATTATTTGTATCTAGTCGCCCTCTTAAACTTGAAGGTGTCCTATGCATTTATGTTTTGCTCTCCATGAAGGACAAGCTGAAAACCATTTGTATGTTTTTCCTTATGATTTGAACACACGTTTGACTTTCATTGTTTCATTTTTCATGATCTTTTGTTTGTGTTCATTTTCATGTTATAACATGTTTGCTAAGTTTCTTCTATCAAGATTATGTCTTTCATGCCCATGTTTTAAGTTCTTTTGATCCCAGCGCACAACGCTTACATACATGATCAAGATTGTGTAGGTGCATGTCACCTCAAAAATTATTTCTTTTGTTATCACTTACCTACTCGAGGACGAGTAGGAGTTAAGCTTGGGGATGCTGATACGTCTCCAATGTATCTATAATTTTTGATGCTCCATGCTTGTTTTTACACCATTTGCTTAGTGTTTCTTTACACTTCGTGGCACTTTTATACATTTTTCGGAACTAACCTATTAACAAGTCGCCACAGTGCCAGTTCCCTATTTTCTGTTGTTTTTGTGTTTCAGAAAAGCTACACAGGAAATATTCTCAGAATTGGACGAAACCAAAGCCAGTCGCCCAGAATTTCATCGAAGCTTCCAGAGAACCGAAGAGGAGACGGAGTGGGGCCACGAGGGCCCCACACACTAGGGCGGCGCGGCCAGGGGCTGGGCCGCGCCCCCTATGTGTGAGACCGCCTCGGTCCACTCCTGACGATGCCCCTTCGCCTATAAAGATCCCCCGACGGGAAAAACCTAAATACCCGATCACTTTTCCAGAACACATCGCGATCCACCGCCGCCATCGACCCGAAGATCGGGAGGGTCCAGAAGCTCTTCCCGGCACCCTGCCGGAGAGGGGAATCGCCACCGGAGGTCTTCTTCATCGCCATGCTTGCCTCCAGAGCGATGAGTGAGTAGTCTACCTTGGACTATGGGTCCATAGCAGTAGCTAGATGGTTGTCTTCTCCACCATGTGCTTCATGTTTAGATCTCATGAGCTGCCCTACATGATTGAGATCACCGTTATGTAATTCTACATGTTTCGTTTGTTGGGATCGGATGAATATTGGTGTTATGCTTGAGTTGATGTACTGAAATTTATCTTATGTTATCTCTATGTTGTTTATGATCTTGCATGCTCTCCGTTGTTAGTAGCTATCTTGGCCGAGTAGTTGCTAGTGACTCCAAGAGGGGGTATTTATGCTCGATAGTGGGTTCATGACTCTATTTAATCCGGGGGAGTGACAGAAACCTCTAAGGTTGTAGATGTGTTGTTGCTACTAGGGGGAAAACAACATTCATATGATCGAGGGCATATGCTTTGTTTACATTACACACTTTGCTTAATGCAATTATCTGTTGTTCACAACTTAATACTTGTGGAGTTCTCGGATTGATTCGCCACAAGTGGATTATTAGTCATAGATGCAGTTGGATGGCGGTCTATGTATCTTGTTGTAATGCCCAGAGTAAATCTCATAGTGATCCTCTCATCATATGCACGTTGTCTTTATTCTATCAATTGCCCAACTGTAATTTGTTTACCCAGCATGTATTATTTTATCTTATGGAGAGACACCACTAGTGAACTGTGGACCCCGGTCCTATTTCCTTTATATTGCTATCACCTATTTACTTTACTCGCACTGTTTACTTTACTCACATACTATTATCACTTTCCACTCGATACGTTCATACCCTTTGTTTCAAGCAAACCGGTGAGATTGACAACCTCATCGTAAGTTGGGAACAAAGTATTTGGTTGTGTTGTGTGCAGGTTCCACGTTGCTACTGGTTGAAGACGCGCTAACAAGAAATCGTTAACAGCGCCCTTGTTAGAGCATCACGCAGCTAGTGGGCATCACCTTCAGTCGTTTGGCTTTCTCCTACTGGATTGACTACCTTGGTTTCTTACTGAGGGAAAAGCTTGCTGCTATATTCATCACACCTTGCTCTTGGGATTTTCCAACTGGCCGGTAATTTACTCGGCTTCATCACACCTATACATCTAACAAGTGTATTGGGTGTGTTGGGGACACAAGAGACTTTCTGTATCATAATTGCAGGGTTGTTTGAGAGGGATAGCTTTGACCTCTTCCTCCCTGAGTTCGATAAACCTTGGGTGATCCACTTAAGGGAAACTTGCTGCTGTTCTACAAACCTCTGCACTTAGAGGCCCAACACTGTCTACAAGGATAGAAGCATGCGTAGACATCAAGCTCTTTTCTGGCGCCGTTGCCAGGGAGGTAAGGTAAAAGGTACTCACATTCTTTGGTTACTAAGTCTTTTAGTTGCTGGTGAGTACTCGAAGTTATTTCCTTTAGATTCTGCAATTATATCTTTTTGTTTCTTGTTTTTTTTCACTAGTTAGGCTTAATGGAAAGTAAAGAGTTCTTTGGTCTTTTTCCTTAGTTTAGATTTGAAGAGAAAATTGAAAAACCTTTGGAGCTTATTTCGCATAGCAATGTTATTAGTACGAATGCTTTGAATACCGTTATTGCTAATGCTATAGAAAAGTCTAAGCTTGGGGAAGCTAGTTTTGTTAAGCATGATATTTTTAGTTCCCCAGCTTTAGTGGAGAAAGTTTGCTCTCATGATATTTTATCTCCCATATGTGATGTTTCTAATGATGCTTGTGCTCCTCATCCTTTTAAAATACCTATGAAGATTGTTGAACGTGCTATGGATAACTGCTATTTAGGAGATGGAGTTGTCCATCCTGGTGATCATTTGCTCTTTATACATGAATTATGCGAGTTGTTCCAGTGTGCAGGTATTTCAATTAACCAAGTTAAGAGGAAGCTATTTTCTCTATCACTGAAGGGCAGAGCTACGGAATTGTATAAAACACGGAAGGATGGCCGACCTATTGATTGGGAGGAAATTGTACCTCTCTTTTATTCTAAATTCTATCCTTCTAGTGAGGCTTATAAAGATAGGAATTACATTTATAATTTTCATCCGCATGAGGGAGAAAGCATTGCCCAAGCGTGGGGAAGATTGAAGTTACTAATGCACAAATGTCCTATTCATGATCTTCCCCGTAATATTGTTATTAATAATTTTTATGCAAGGCTTTCAGGATATTACAAGGACTATCTAGATGCATGCTTTGATGGGTCTTTCACAAGCAAGGATGTTGACACCAAGTGGGATCTGCTTGAAACAATTCAAAACAATATTGAAGGTTGGGATAGCGACAAAGGTAAAGGATCAGGTATGAATTACGAGTTTGATTGCATTAAGTCCTTCGCTGAAACTGCTGATTTTCAAGAGCCTAGTGCTAAGTATGGTCTTGATCCTCAAATTATGATTGATTGTTTTAAAGCCTTTGCTTCTCATATTAATGTTCCTAAAGGAGATGGGGACGTGTATCATGAACCTTTTAAGGACACTTGCATAGAAAGTGATATTGTTGTTGATGATTGCAATAAACATGCTCGAACCTCTGAAAGTCCTATTTCCTATAAGCATGTTAATTTTTGTGGAGTACATAGACCTTGTAAACAAAGTCACAACAAGGAAGATTATTGTGTCCACCACACAAATGAAGAAATCCGAATGTGGTACAAGGCTATAGGCGAGCTCGGTAAAAAGGTTTGTAAGCTTTATCATTTTCTTTGTAAACATTGCGATGACATAGGTCATTTTAATTTTCAATGCTCAAGCCCTAATAGTTACTCTTCTAGTACCGCAAGTTTGTATTGTGATGACAAGATTACTCTCAATCAGCATGATGAGCTCACTTTGTTCTTGGCGTGTGAAGAGATATCTAGAAAGATTTCTTTGGTAGACATGAATGATGTTGATATTAAGAGCACCCTTCGTGGTTGTCGTCTTTGTTGTGTTAAAGATTGCCTCGCAAATACTTACATACAAAACCTTATAAAACATGATGTTTTGCCAAGCTATGACAGGACTGATAGATGTTTTTATCTTATTAATAGAGAGGAGGAATCCTCAAAAGTTTCTTCTGTTGTTTCTGTCAGTAAACCAGATTATGTGGAGAAGATGCCTTTCCCTCCTAAAGGATATGTGGAGAAGATGCCCTTCAAGTCTCTCCCTCCTAAAGGAGAGAGTAAGAAGAGTATTAAGAAGAAGAAGAGGAGTAAAAGGCAAGAGGACACGATATCTTCCCCTAAGCATTATGATCCTAGTATAGATTATGATAATTCTGATTGGGATGATGTTTCTATGCCTGTTACCTATGTTAGTGATCATGATTGGGAAAAGCACTCTACTTTTGATATTGAAAATCTTTTTGGTACCAATTCTAAGGTTAATAATTGTTGTACCATTAGTACTATCCATGTTCCTTCTTATGACGATATGTTTGATGAATATGCTTTGCAAAATAGCTGTTCTCTAGCTTGTGATGATACTAAACCTCTAGTTTATGATGGTTACAATGATGAGTATAATATTTTCAGTTCACCTAATTTTGAGGAGAAAATTAGTTATGATTACAATATGCCTCCTGTTTTTGATGATTATGGTGATGATAATAAATATTCTGTTGAATCTGCTCCTACTACGATTGTTCATGTGGGGAGTATTAATTCTTTTACGCATGTGGCTCATGATAGGGATGCTTTATGTGATAGTTATATTGTTAGTTATATTCATGATGCTACTGAAAGTTATTATGAGAGAGGGAAACATGGTTTGATGGATCTCAACAATATTGAGTTTCCCCTCTTTATGTTGCAATTCTTGAAGTTATACTTGTTTTGCCTTCCTATGCTTTTTGCTTTGCGCTTTCAAGACTTGTCTCTTTACAAGACTATTTTTCATAGGAAGTGGTTTAGATTTAAATGTGTTTCATATTTTCTTTTTGATGCTCTCTCTTGCTTCATGTTCTTATATAGCGCCTTTGCCTTAAGCTCTTTTATGGCGCCTACATGAGCATCTTTGCAAATTACTGCGCCTAGCTCAAATGCGTTAAAGAAAAGCACTCTTGGGAGATAACTCATTGTTTATTTTCAGTACTTTATCTTTTATTTGAGTCTTGGAAGTTATTACTACTGTAATAACCGCTCCTTATCCTTTTTATTTTGTTGTGCCAAAAGAAACCTCTAATGTGAGGTAGGTAAGATTTGGGGAAGTTGCTGTCCTGAAACAGATTTCAGTGCTGCACCGTAAAAATTCGTGAAAATTCTCTGTATATCTTTTGGACCTGCGATTTCTTGTGCATATGCCCCAGGTTATATCCAAACTTTCATTAGTTGAACACTTTTTTATTTGAGCAACAGAAAACCCTCTAAAAATTCGACCTTTGTCAGCTGTTCTATTTTGACAGATTTCTGCCAATATTTGTGTTTGCCGCTTTGTTGCTTTCTTTTTGAGTTCTTTTGATCACGGAACTTTTGGGGAAGTAGCTACAGTAGTATATTCTTTATATGTGGTGGTTTTGGGTTGAAACATGAAGCAAAAAGGGTTGATTCATTATTATGTTTATGCTAATATTGCTAATAGAATTGTGTTAAGTTTTGTATGAAGGAAGTTTTCAAGTGTAGGGATTGGAGAATGATGAGATGAGATGAAGAATGAACAAAAGCTCAAGCTTGGGGATGCCCATGCCACCCCAAGAAATACCCAAGAAGTACAAGCATCAAAGCTTGGGGATGCCCCCGAGGCACCACTTTCTTCATCGGCAAAAATCAGGTCACCTTTCAAAACACTATATTTTTATTGCTTCATGCACTATGCGTTTTTCTTGGAGCTTCAGTTTTGTTTGTTTTCAGTTTTCTTTTGCTTTGTTTGCTGCAATAAATGTTTGGATCACATCATGTTTTTGGAGAGAGACTTGCTTCGTTCTTCATTTGCCAAGAACACTCTATTTTTCACTCTTATCGTTCAACGAGTGTTCTCTTTTTCTGCTACTCCGTTTAGCTTTTATTTTTCGCCTTGATTTTTGTTCAGATCTTCTTTTATCTTTGCATCAAGGTGTATTTGGACCCCTGGTCTATGTTTGTTTTCATCAAAATAGTTGTTTCGAAAAGGTTTGAATGGTGTTGGAAAAGAGAAAACATTTTTATGCAAAAAAGTGGTACAAAAAAGGAGCTTGTGTAGACTGCGGCTTAGACTTTTTCATGTCGTGCTTGATGTCGTTTTGATAGTATGCTTAGTGGTTTTTCTGTAGCATGACTTGTCTCAAATGACTGAGATTGCTTATTGAGTCTTGGAAAAAATCATGCGTTGTTTTAATTATTTGGAAGCATTATTTTGGTTTTCTCCTTTGATGCTTTATTTGGGTTGACTTGGCGCATGCTCACACATGTTAGACTCATACAAAGTCACCATAAGCCTCTATGATCATTTAGTTTTTGACTTTTGATGCCATCTTATGCTTCTTTTAATGTTGCTTTGTCGCTTTGCATGATTATGGCCGTTATTGCTCTCTTAGTTGGTCGCTCCTAGTCTTTTGCTAGCCCTCATTTTGTACTGAGTATGAGCTCTACTCGTGCATCCAACTCCTAAAACCCAAGTTTGCCATTGTGTCCACTATAAATTCCTATGCATGGTATTTCAAAGCCATTCCAAGTAAATTTTCATGTGCTACCTTTCAAAACTTTCAACTACTTCTCATTTTGTGCCACTGTTTTTAGCTCATGGGGACGTAGTGGTCGGAATTGCTATCTTCCATATTAAATTGAGTACCCCTCGACTAGGCAGCTTCATCTGCTCGTCATTAATTTTGCAAGGCAGCTGGTCAGACCATTGTAATCTAATTTTAAAAAGAAAGAAAAAAGGCACTCCTCCATGGTATGTGAAAGTTGGTGGGCACCCGATGGAATCGGTTAGCCATGATTTGAGAAAGGAAAAAAGGTGGGGAGGAGTGCCAAAGCTTTATAAAAGAGCACCAATGTGCCAAATTTTCAAAGAACTCGGAACCGCTCTCACTTGTTTATTATGGAAGATAGCAAGACCCCATTGCCAGTCGTTGACATGAAACAACCACCTCTCAAAACCCAATTTTTATCTCTGTTTTACAAATGAAAAACTCTAGCACATGTTTAATCACTGCTTCCCTCCGCGAAGGGCCTTTCTTTTACTTTTTAGGTTGAGTCACCACCTTCTACCTTTATGCACCGTCTAAGAGAGCATACTTGTCATTCTGAGTATAATGTGCATTGTCCCAAAGTTTTCATTGATTGATTCATGATGTTGGTTTCACTTGTTCTTAAATTATTTGTATCTAGTTGGCCTCTTAAACTTGAAGGTGTCCTATGCATTTATGTTTTGCTACTCCATGAGGGATAAGCTGAAAACCATTTGCTATGTTTTTCCATATGGTTGAAACACACACGTGACTTTCATTGTTTCATTTTCATGACCTTTCCTTTGTGTTTCTTTTCATGCTATAACATGGTTGCTAAGTTTCTATTATCAAGATTATGTCTTTCATGCCCATGTTTTAAGTTCTTTGATCTCAGCACTCAATGCTTACGTTGATGTTCAAGATTGTGATGGTGCATGTCACCTCAAAAATTATTCTTTTGTTATCACTTACCTACTCGAGGACGAGTAGGAGTTAAGCTTGGGGATGCTGATACGTCTCAAACGTATATATAATTTTTGATGCTCCATGCTTGTTTTTACACCATTTGCCTTGTGTTTAGTTACACTTTGTGGCATTTTTATGCGATTTCTGGAACTAACCTACTAACAAGATGCCACAGTGCCAGTTCCCTATTTTCTGTTGTTTTTGTATTTTAGAAATGCTACACAGGAAATATTCTCGGAATTGGACGAAACAAGTTCCAGAAGTCTTATTTTTCCCGGAAGAGGACCCAGGACCGAAAGAGAGCCGGAGGGGGGCCAGGGGCCAGCCTCACCATGAGGGGGCGCGGCCCAGCCCCTGGCCGCGCCCCCCTATGGTGAGACCCCCCTGGTCGCCTCCTGAAGACGCCCCTTCACCTATAAGTAGCCTCCCGACGGAAAACCCTAGGAGAATCGGCAAATTTCCAGAAAGAGTTCCGCAGCTCCGCCGCCGCCGCCGACGAATTTCGGGGGACAGAAGTCTCTATTCTAGCACCCTGCCTGGACGGGGAAGTGCCCCCGGAGCCATCTCCATCGGTCTCCATCACCGTCTCCGCCGTCTCTATCGACCTCACCGCCATCTCCATCAACCTTGTTGTCTCCTATGATGAGGAGGGAGTAGTTCTCCCCCGGGGCTGAGGGCTCTACCGGTAGCTATGTGGTTCACCTCTCTCTCCCATGATGTGATGTTTATGTGATCGTGAGCTTTGTATCTAGTTGAATTGGTAGATGTTATTATTCAGATATTATGCTACTCCCGTGCTTATTATTTGTAATCTCCGGAGATACCTTGTATCATGGTGTGAAGGTGACTAGTGTGCGCATCATGTGTATCTTTTTGGTTAATGTCTCTATGAATTGTTGGTGCTTGTTGGAACCATCTAGTGCGTTCATGGTGATAGTGTGGGACAATCTAGTTTGGGTACATACGGACTTTGAGGAGTGCTTCGTAGCCCTACGCATGATTAGTGTTCGTTTTCCATTGGAGAATTGTTTTGAGTTGCATATTGATGATAGTATCTATTGGTTCAATTATGTTATATTTGTTGGGAGTGTGTCCACTAGTGAAAGTATGATCCCTAGGCTTTGTTTCCAAGCATTGCACACCGTTTCCTTTCAGTTTTTTTACATGTTTGCTTGCAGCGATATTTATTTCAGATTACCTTTACTACTCATAATCATCACTACTACTTGTATTTCACAATCTCTTCGCCAAACTAGTGCACCTATATATCTGACAAGTGTATTGGGTGTGTTGGGGACACAAGAGACTTTCTGTATCGTAATTGCAGGGTTGTTTGGGAGGGATAGCTTTGACCTCTTCCTCCCTGAGTTCGATAAACCTTGGGTGATCCACTTAAGGGAAACTTGCTGCTGTTCTACAAACCTCTGCACTTGGAGGCCCAACACTGTCTACAAGGATAGAAGCGTGCGTAGACATCAGGGAGAATAGCTTTATTTGTAAGTTCACTTGGAATTCATATTGTCCGCTGCAATCCATTCATCATGGGTAAACCTCGTGATGGAAAAGTTCCTATATTGCCATCCACTACAAGAAGAGGTACGACTCTGAACACCTCTGTTGCTCTTGATTCGCCATCTGTTATGAGTAAGTTGCTTATACCACCACATGCACACGCTACTGCTACTTCTTCTGCTGAGCTTGAAAATGCCACTGATAATTTAGATGATGCATCTACTGTGCTTGATGAGAGTGGTTCGCTAGGTTCCTTTTTAGATGCTACAATTGCTAGAACTAAGATGGGAAACACCACTGTTACACCTGTTAATTCACCTGAGTCCAGGGAATGTCCTAGTGATGATTTTGATGATGCTTATATTGAGCTTGACGATGACTTTATTGCCGAAGCTCATGCCACTCGTGATGCTAATGATGTTAAGAAACTTCTAGCAAGACGTGCTGTTAGATATAACTTATCTCCTGATGCTAAGTTTGCTACTTCTCCCATAAATATTAGAGATAAGGATTATGATTTCTCTTTAGATTTATCTTTCATATCTATTGTTGAGAAAGACCCTTTTTGTGGTAGTGAAGGTGAAAGTGCTATGGCCCATATGAATGAGCTTTCTACTTTGAGTAATGTCTTTTCTGATGATATTAAGCTGCGCACTTACTTTGTTGCTAAGATTTTCCCTTTTTCATTAAAAGGTGCAGCTAAGACTTGGTTTAATAATTTGTCTCCTGGATCTCTTAATAGTCCTATTGCTTTGGTTAATGCTTTCTTTCAGAAATATTTTCCTGCTAGTGTTCAACATGCTGCAATGCAGAAAATCTTTGACTTTGAACAGGGAAAAGGAGAGATATTGCCTGAATCTGGGGCAAGATTTTGCTCTTTAATTAGAGCATTGCCTAAGAAGCCATTGCCTAAAAATGAACTCCTTGATATATTTTATAATGGACTCACTGATGAATCTAAGACATATCTGGATAGTTGTGCTGGTTGTGTTTTCAGGAAAAGAACTCCGGCCGAAGCTGAAGAACTAATGGTTAAAATAAGCCGGAGTCATGATGATTGGACTCTAGTTGAGTCAACACCAGCACCAAATCCAGAGCCAACACCAAAGAAGAGAGAAATGATTGAATTAAATGATGAAGTTATGAGGAAAGCCAAGAAATCTCTTAAGGAGAAAGGTATTAAATCCGAAGATGTGAAGAATTTACCTCCTATAGAAGAATTATGTAAGCCAATCCCTCACTCATCTACTATTGAGGTACACTCTCTCCAACGCTTTGATGATAGAGATATTCCTTACACTAAACTGCCTGATCAATGCTTAGATGAATTAGATAATTTTATTGTTAAGCAAGATAATTTTAATAGAATGGTGCAGAATCATTTGTTGAAAAATTCTAGAGCTATTAATAAGTTGCTGGATATTGTGGAGAGAACCTCCAATGATGTGAAGATACTTGTCAAACATTTTCAAATGGTTCAGACTCAAATTGGTCAGCTTACCAAGGTGCAAAAAGACTTGCTAGTTAATGCCGCAAGAGAAAAACAAGCATGTGAAAGACGCACAAGAGGAGGTGCTACCACTCAAGACCCCTTATATCCTGAAGGACATCCTAAGAGGATCGAACAAGATTCTCAACGCACTTCAAGAGATTATATTCCTTCCAAGAAGAAGAAGAAGAAGCATAAAATAGTTGCAGAATCTTCTGAAGCAGGTAAAGATCCTATAGTGTTTCTATTTCTGATGCTGAAACTGAACCAGGTGATGCTTCCGATAAAGAAGAAGTTGAAGAGGAACCAGAAAAGCTTGCCAAAAATGCAAAGTACACTAAAGAAGACTTCATTGCCAACAAACATGGTAATGAGAGAGAACCTTGGGTGTAGAAACCAATGCCTTTTCCTGGTAAGAAACACAAATCCAGGGAAGAAGAACACTACAACAGGTTTTGTGAATGGATGAGACCTTTGTTTTTGCAAATTCCTTTGACTGATGCTATTAGAATGCCTCCTTATGCAAAGTATATGAAAGATATTGTTACTAACAAAAGGAAGATTCCTAATGAGGAAATTTCCACTTTACTTGCTAACTATTCTTTTGATGGTAAAGTTCCGGAGAGGCTTGGAGATCTAGGTATACCAACTATTCCTTGCTCCATTAAAAATAACTATGTTAGAACTGCTTTATGTGATTTGGGAGCCGGAGTTAGTGTCATGCCTTTTTCTCTTTATAAGAGACTTGATCTAGAAAAATTGGTATCAACTAATATATCTTTGCAAATGGCTGATAAGTCTACTACTATTCCTATTGGTATATGTGAAAATGTTCCTGTTCAAGTTGCTAACAGTTGTTTGATATTAACTGACTTTGTTGTGTTGGAAATGCCTGAAGATGATAATATGTCTATTATTCTTGGGAGACCTTTTCTAAACACTGCAGGTGCTGTTATTAATTGCAATCAAGGAAAAGTAACTTTTAATGTCAATGACAAAGAGTACACGGTCTATTTTCCCAAGAAGATTGATAGAAAGAATGCTCTAAATTCAATCAAGAATGTTGAGACCATTCGAGTTGGTCAGATTATTTGTTCGGAGCAAAAGCCCAAGGAAGAATATAAAATTGTCATGATTGGGACTATGCCTATCAAGGTCGAGGTAACATAAGCATATAGTGAAATGCAAAGTTTTGCCTCATATAAAGTTAGTTTGGTGACAAGACTTGATCAACCTTGTTAACAAAGTGATTTTATATGAATGAAACTTCGTTTTCACCGCATTTACTTTACCTCACTTATGTTTACTTTCACCATTTTTGTTTCCTTTGTTAGTTACATGATTAGAACATCTTAGAGCTACTGCATACTTGGTTTTGATTTGCTTGCAATCATCCCATTTTCGTTTTCCCGAGTTTTATTCTCTCATCGTTTTTCTGAAAAATCCTCAAAAATAAAGTTTCTCGAAAAATTCCATAAAAATCTTTTTAAATTTTTATGTCAAAAATGGGGCAGAGAGGCACCTGGGAGACCTCAGGGGGACCTACCACGCCACCTCACAACTAGGGGGCGCGGCCTAAGCCTGGCCGCGCCCACCTGTTATGAGGGGGCCCCCTGGCCTCTCACTTATCTCTTCCTCACCAGCTCTTTCTCTCTCTCGAAAAGTCATGACACACCAGCTCAAACCCGTGTTCTTGCTGCTCTCCATCTCGATTTTTCAATCTCCTTGCTCAGCCCATCATTGTTGCTGAGATTTGGAGCATTTGTTCTCCGGTATGTGACTCCTCCGACTGTCCAAGTAGAATTTTGTTTAGTGGAGTATTTCTTGAGTATTTTAGCTCTATAGGTGGCAGGTGAAATGAGTTTGCATGCTTGTTCTATTGCTTAGAAATGTTATTTTGATGCATGTTAGCCCTCTAGTAACTCCCTATAGTAGTTCTCTACATTTGTTTGTCTCAAAATCACTTTTTATGAGGTTTGTTAAAAATTTCAGAAATGGAGGAGAATGCATATCAACTCTTTCAACATGAACTAGAAGTGCATGAAGTCATGAGAGTTCACCGTGAAGAGAGGGTCTTTCTCTCAATTTATCCATGCTCAGAGTTCATGAATGCAGCTGGAGTCCTGCAAGACTTCCAAACTCTAGTCTCTAATGCAGGATTGGAGCATTTCATTGATGGTGAACCTCCCCAATATGCTAAACTAACAATGTTTGTGGTGCAGGATTTCAGATTCAGTTGTTCCACGTCTAACCCCATGGTTCATTATAAAATCTACAATAAATCTGTGGACTTGCCCTTTGATATTTTCTGTACAGCCATTAGAGTACCACAGTGGGGATCACGTGAAAAGATGAAGGAACGACCTAGGCTATTGATGGACTTATATGGGGAGATTTGTCAAGGAAGAAGCTTCACAGGAGAGGGTGGTAAAATTCGAAATATTCATTTCCCATCCATTCGATATTTTGCCTACTTTATTACCAAGCGTGTTCTTGCTAGAAAGGCAGCAAGTAAGTTATCCTGCTGTGATCTAGCTTTTATGGCTGCTGCTTTGAGAGGTGATAGGACTTATAATTTAGGTGCTTTGATAGCTTTTCGTCTTGATGCTAACCGTGAGAAAGGGGGATCTGTGGAGGTCTTGTTGCTTCATGCTTATTAGCTTTGCATGGTGTAGTACCTCATATTTTAGATCTGCAGTTCCCCATAGAGAAACTTGATTTTAATTCTATGTTACATCATAAGTTTGTTTCTCCTCATTCCTATTTGAATAACTTGACGTTTGAGATAACCTTCGTCAAGAAATCTACCTGGAAGGTAGTGAAGGCTGATCGATCAGTCTATTTGCCTGCACCTCTTTTGTTTAACCTTGATCGTAGGAATGGATGGTCACTCACAGAGGGTGAGCTTCACGCATACATGGAGGAGCACCCGCAGCCCGTGCACAATGAAGAGGCGACCAAGGAATCGGTCTAGCCTTCTAACATTGCAGAGTTTCCATACCAGCAACCTTATTATGATTATACACCATCTGCTTCATCTTCGCAAGGGCCAGGCTATGACTATGCCAATGATGACCCACCGACATGGGGCATGTATTGGAGACGAAGTTGATCTCTGCTTAGGCCAAAAGCCTAAGCTTGGGGGGAGGTACGCCGACGATTCACTCATCTACGTATTATATTTTGTCGGTCCTTTGTATATCCATGTTTCGTTTTCTTTATTGTTCTCGCTCTTATTTCTTCTTTCCAAAACACAAAAAGACCAAAAATATTTCCGTTGTTTCTCTTTGTTTGCCTTTTCAGTTGCTAGCTTTGGTTAGCTTTACTTGCTATTTTCAGTTTGATATTTGAAAAATCCAAAAATATTTTGCTTTGTTTGCTATTTCCTTCCGTTCTTGTTTCAAAAATCGAAAACCCAAAAATATTTGTTGTTCTTCTTCGGTTTTGTAAAGTCTGTTGCAGAGTTCAGTCCATCGTGACTCCATTGGACACTAGTAGAGAATTGCTTATAGCCAGCCTCCTTATCGTCGGCGCATTAGTATTTTATGCGCCGGTGGTAAAAATACCCCCGACGAACACAGCCATATGCACTGGTGGTAAAAATTATCCCTGGCGAATATCTCTTCTATGCACCGACGATAATTCTCACACCACCGGCGCATCAAAACATAATGCGCCGGGGATAAGTCTGGGCGGTCCCACCCCAGATGGGCCGGCCCCTGTCCATTGTTATCCCCGGCGAATAGATTAGGGATGCGCCGGGGATAAGGGGGCTTACCACTGGCGCACATAGGCTTATGCGCCAGGGATAATAATCAAAACATTACCGCCGGCGAACACACCCATATTCGCCGGGGATAAGGGATCTTACCGCCGGCGCACATGCCAAATGCGCCGGGGATAAGGCCCTTCATTTCCAGCCACAGCACCCCCCCCCCAGTGGATCGCCTTCTAGTTTTGCAAAAAATTAAAAGAAAATGATAAAAAAATCAAAAAAATAAAAGACTTTGAGATTTCCATATATTATGTGTTCTAGTTATTACACAAAATTAAAAACTTGAATTTTGATATATTTTGCAAAAAAATGTTATGCCATAGTAAAACCGCAATAACTTTTGCATACGATCTCGGATTAAAAAGTTTTTTATACGAAAAAGTATCAGAACGAAAAGTTACATCCAAATTTAACGACATAAGGTCGTTTCGACAATTTTTAGATTTCTCAAATTCCAAAGGGAAAATGGACTTTTTTGCACTTTTAGTTTCATGAAATTTTAAAATTTTACAGATTTTTAAAAGATTTTTTGGATTCTTTATCATTTACATGGGTTTTTTGATATTTTTGAGATTTCTAAATGTTTTGAGATTTTTCAATTTTTTTGAGATTTTTTGAATTTTTTGAGATTTTTATGAGATTTTTGAATTTTTGCACACACACATGCACACACACACACACATACTCGCATACTCACACTCACATACTCACACACGCACACACACACACATACTCACATACTCACATACTCACACACTCACACACGCGCACACACACACACACACACATACTCACATACTCACACACGCACACACACACACACACACATACTAACATACTCACATAAGCACATACACACATACTCACATACTCACATACACACACTCCTACACTCACATACACACACTCCTACACTCACACACATAAGGCTTATAAGGATTGAAAGGGTAATAGAATCAATAAGGTATAATGGGTGTAGGGGCTAGCATATGCAAATAGAATGAAGAAGTTAAGCGTGCTAGGCCTAGAGCAATCTTAGGATGGGTGACCGAGCGGGAAGTTGTCATTTTGGTGTGAGTTGAGGAGATTCTAGGTGTGATAAAATGGTCAAAAAAATTTTATATTTACAGTTTTCAATATTAATTCCTTTTTAGAATTTTAGAATTATTTTAACATTTTTTTGAATTTTTTTGATTTTTTTGAAATTTTCTGATTTTTTGAATTTTTATCCCCGGCGAACCACTTTCTAGTTCGCCAGGGATAAATTTTATCCCCGGCGCACAAAGCAAATTTGCCAGGGATAACTTTTGTATCACCGGCGCATAGAGCAAATTCGCCAGGGATAACTTTTGTATCACCGGCGCATAAAGCAAATTCGCCAGGGATATGACATTACCGCCGGCATGTAGGTCGCTGGCGAACCCAAATTCGCCAGGGATAAGCATTTTTGGTGCGCCGGGGATAAGCTTTTCTCTACTAGTGGGAGCTTGGTATTCACTTTATATTATTCAAGCCACACAAGTGAAAAAGCAATAATGACGACATATGACAATCCGAGATGTGGTAAGAGGCTGGTATGAACTCTATTTGTTTTCATTTTTTGTACATATACTCGTCTATGTGGACATGCTTAGTCGGTTAATGTAAGGTATATGTTATTTAATGGATGCTTTGTAGTTATTGCTCTCATATGATTAGTTCCAATTTACTAATAGTTTGTAGCATGTCATGTATATGCTTGCTTGCATTGTTTTATTCATAATATGGTATGACATAGCGGTATCCCCCTCTGAAAGTTTCATTTGAATCAACTTGGCACATGCTCAAGCATGCACATGACTGAACAAAAAGTCAATTAAGCCTCGATGATTTACTTTGCCTCAGAGTTCTTGTATCATTTTTATGCCTATATTAATTTTGTTTTATCGCAAGCATGATTATGACAGTTATTGCTCTCTCGATTGTCGCTTCCCAGTCTTTTGCTAGCCTTCACTTGTACTGAGAGGAATACGTCTCGTGCATCCAATTACCAAAAACCAAGTCTACCAAAGAGTCCACTATAAATTCCTATGCATGGTATTTGCAAGCCATTCAAAGTAAATTTTCATGTGCTACCTTTCAAAACTTTCAACTACTTCTCATTTTGTGCCACTATTTTTAGCTCATGGGGACGTAGTGGTCGGAATTGCTATCTTCCATATTAAATTGAGCACCCCTCGACTAGGCAGCTTCATCTGCTCGTCATTAATTTTGCAAGGGAGCTGGTCAGACCATTGTAATCTAAATTTAAAAAGAAAAGAAAAAGAGCACTCCTCCATGGTATGTGAAAGTTGGTGGGCACCCGATGGAATCGGTTAGCCATGGTTTGAGAAAGGAAAAAGGTGGGGAGGAGTGCCAAAGCTTTATAAAAGAGCACCAATGTGCCAAATTTTCAAAGAACTCGGAACCGCTCTCACTTGTTTATTATGGAAGATAGCAGGTCCCCATTGCCAGTCGTTGACATGAAACAACCACCTCTCAAAATAAATTTTTATCTCTATTTTACAAATGAAAAGCTCTAGCACATGTTAAATCACTGCTTCCCTCTATGAAGGGTCCGTCTTTTACTTTTATGTTGAGTCTTCATCTTCTAACTTTAAGCACCTTCTTGAGAGCATAGCTGTTATTCTTAGTGTAATGTGCTTGTCCCAGAACACGGTTAATTGTGGTATAACTTTGATGCTTGTATCTTTGATATTTTTACTTCTAGTCTTCCCTTGGACTGCAGAGGTGCCTTAGCATTTATGTTTTGCTCCACAAATAAAGGCAAGCGGGATACCACTCTTTCATATCATTTATGAGCATTACAATCTTGCAGCTTCTTATGTTTCATGTTACTTGTTATTAGTGCATTGGCACTCTTTCATAGCTTGCTTTACTATGAGGTAGCATTAGTTGCATATTTCTTATCATGAATTGCCTGATTACTTGATCATATAGTTAGTATATATACATCTTATGAAGCAAATGTGTTCGTGAAAGTTTCTTTTATCGCTCTCAGTTGTTAACTGAATTGCTTGAGGACAAGCAATAAGCTAAGCTTGGGGGAGTTGATACGTCCAAAACATATCTACTTTCCCGAACACTTTTGCTGTTGTTTCTCCTCTAATTTGTGTGTTTTGAATGCAACTAACGCGGACTAACGCTGTTTTCAGCAGAATTGCTCTGGTGTCTCAGTTTTTGTGCAGAAATCCAACTTTTAGTAAAAATTCGGGAAAATATTGTAAAAATCCTATTTCACTAGAAGACCTACGGAGCCAGAAGATGAGACGAAGAGGGGCTGGGAGGCCACCACACAACCAGGGGGCGCGGCCCAGGCCTGGCCGCGCCCACCTGTTGTGTGACCGCCTCGGCCATTGCCTCGACCCCTTCTTCCGCCTACATATACCCTCTGACCTGAAAGGAGCGGGGGTTCAGCGTTTTTCCCAGATAGACTTCCGCTGCGCCGCCACCATCAGAAACCACAATTCGGAACCAGAAACTCCGTTCTAGCACCCGACCAGGACGGGGATTTGGAGGTCATCTTCATCACCATCATCACCGACGTCTCTCCATCAACCATCCATGACTCCCCCATCCATGTGTGAGTAATTTCCACTGTAGGCAAAGGGGATGGTAGGGATTGGATGAGATTATTCATGTAATTTGCTATGAGATTGTTAGGGCATAGTGCCTAGTATCTACTATTAGTGCTTATGACATTGTTGCAACTTGTTGTGCTTAATGCTTGTCACTTTGGGCCTGAGTGCCATGATCTCAGATCTGAACTTGTTATTGTTTTATGATGATACTTGTTATTTATGATCTTACCTGCAAGTTGTTTACACATATCGTTGTCCGGAACCCGAGGCCCCAAAGTGACAGAAATTGGGATAGCCGGAGGGGATGGCTATGATGTGAGGATCACATATGTTCACCGAGTGTTAATGCTTTGCTCCGGTACTTTATTAAAAGGAGTACCTTAATTACCAGTAGTTTCCCTTGAGGCCCTGCTGCAACAGGCTGGTAGGACAAAAGATGTCATGCAAGTTTCTCATTGCGAGCATGTACGACTATATACGGAACACAAGCCTATGATTGTTTAGTACTAGGATGCTTTATCATTATTTATCTGCAATGCCCATGTCTCACTGATTTCATGAATTATCTTATCCATGCAACGCTCGTACATCCATCCCTATGCCTACAGTCTTTAATCCTACTGTTTACTATTGCTACTATTACCGCTTTTATTTTACTATTGCTATTACTGTTCTGCTACTATCACCACTATAAAACTGTTGCTACTAATAAACCGCTGCGAGCAAGTCTGTTTTCAGGTGCAGCTGAATTGACAACTCATCTGTTAAGGCTTATAAATATCCTTTGGCTCCCCTTGCGTCGAATCAATAAATTTGGGTTTTACTTCTCTCGAAGACTGTTGCGATCCCCTATACTTGTGGGTCATCAGCCATAACTAAACGCCTTAATCAAATTTCGACTCTTGCTGGAGGTAAGTACCATGCTTTTCCCTTCTTACTTGATTTGCCCATTCTTATACTTACTGATGTCTTCTGTCTTTCTCCTTTCGTTTCTGTATAACATACTGGGGTGTCTTTGGCGCCTTTGCATCTGGACGATTATCCTCTGATGGCCGCGGTGAACTTGCTGGAGTCGAATTGGATATCTATCCAGGAAATCTTCGAGCTGGCTAGTCGCGTGCTAACGCGGATTTTTGTCGGGTTGTGGCCCAAGCAAAAGGCGGATGTGCCAACTGCTGATCTGAAGAAACTTGCAGCGGCTTTCGACACCCTCGAAGATCCTATCCTTCTGATGAAGAGCCGATTGGTGAAACAAGGCGCTGAGGGGGCCATTGCGCTTACTTACACACATGGCGAGGAGGTTAACTGGGGGAGGTGAGCTCTTCTCGTGGTCGACCTCTTTCAGAGCTGCGAGGTTTCTTTGAGAAGGCGAAGAAGTACGCGCCAAGCATCGTGTCAGTTATCACTCCTTCGGCGTCTTCTTCGACTTCCACTACAGTTTCTTCGACTCCTACAACAAGTGCGTCGATGCCCCCGCCAAGTACTGGCGCTACTTCTCCCGCGCATTCTTCCACCGCGGAGCCTGCTGCAGAGGTGGCGTAGACTTTAGACTTCCCCTGTAGTCTTTTCTTCCTTTTGTAATGAACTCATTCACTTGTCGCCCGAAGTCCAGTCAAGGAACTTGCGCTCTTTGTAAACATTCTGTCTTTATGAAATGCCATGCTTTCCTGAATTGTTTTCTTTTGTCTTTTCTTTACCTCCAGCGTGAATGTACTGGTGGATCGACGGATCATGGTCGTAGGTCGCCTCCTGTTGATGTGCCTCATACTGCGACTTCTTCTGTTCCTCTTTCTTGTTGTCGATGTGCTGAGTACTTATCGAGAATTGCGGACCTTGAAGGTCGTTTATCTTTGATGAAGCGTCAGGCGAGTCCTGCTATGACCTAGGCCAGTAAATCTTATGGCCTGATGAAGCAGGTTTCTATTCTTGAAGATAAGTTGTCGGGTTCAGTTGCTAAAATTATGCATCTCAAGGAGTGCGACTCTTTCCTTGTTGAGTTCATCAAATCAGCTTGCGAACAGTTAAAGTGTGAGTTTCCTGTGGATCTTTCTGGAATTCTTGCTGCTTTTCTTGTTGTTGTTGCTTGATGAATTGGCACCTTTCAGGTACTTGCTTGCATCCTGCTGATAAAAATCATCGGGTTGCCGAGCGGATTGCAGCTTTGGAGAAGGTCTCAAAAGATGCATCTTCTTTGTGGGCTGATCTGACGCATCGTAGTGCTGTTGTGCTCTTGCAAGATCATGCTCAACACATTGGTGAGGATGTGGATGGTTGTTGAAAATCCCTGATGACCATGTATTCTGTCATGCTTCCTCGCAATCCTCTGCCGGGGAGCTTTCCGCAGCTACTCGATGCTTTTAGATCTAGCCAGCGAATTCATCAGCTGATAGAGCTCAACCTGGTGGCTGGTGCCAATTTTGCGCTTGGCTGGATACGTAAGTGGCATCCAAGGCTCAATTATAGTTCCATGTCACTAGGTTTTCCTCCAGGGAGAGTTAGGTTGCGAGTCCACATGGATGCTACACTTCAGCCAGCCAGGAGGATTATAGCTAGGTTGCTTCGAGAGGATGCCGCATTTTTCCGCGAGCACCATTACTTAAATCCCCTAGGAGTAGATGATTCTGATCAGCCAATGTTGTGATGCTCGTATTGCATATATACTTTGTAGAACGCGAGAGTTTCTGTTTCTAAATCCTTTTGTTAGAAATTTTGATTTTTTCTCAAAGCGTTTACGTTCTGTGTTTAGTGCGTTTACCGCAAATTTGTTTAAAGACATGTAAAATCGAATAGGAGGAACTTTGTCTTTATTTATGCTTGTAATGTAAGATACATGGGCTGTCCTAAGAGACCCGGCCAGTGACCCGTGTTCTGGATCTAGAGGGTATTACCCTAGGATAACTTGTGGCTTTTAATAGCCTTATTTTTCTACTCTACTTTTGTGCACTTTGTTGCCTATGTTGCCGAAGTTTTTCCCTTGTCCTCTGCTGCTTCTCCTAGATCTGACGGCTGCACCCGCGGTTTCTTCACTTCTGGCTCTGCTGGGTGCCCTTCAAGTTGTTGTGCAACTTCTGTAGTCGCGCTTTTTTCCTTGTCTTTGGGTTATCCATAGTTTGCCATCATGCCGAAGTTTTGAGCCATCTTGTGAAACTCCTTGTCGCATAGATCTGAGAGTTCGAAACTTCCCTTTACTATGATAATTCCGTTGGATCCCGGCATTTTGAGTACCAGGTAAGTATAGTGAGGTACTGCCATGAATCGTGAAAACGCGGGTCACCCGAGGATCGCGTGATATTGTGATGGCCAGTCCATGACTTCGAAGTCGAGCTTCTCTCTTCTGTAGTTTTGTCGATTCCCGAAGCAAATGTGAGTGCTATTCGACCTAGTGGATAGTTGGCACTTCCTGGGACAATTCCGTGGAAGGAACAGTCTGTTGGTTTCAGGAACTCTAGTGATATGTGCATTGCTCGGAGAGTTTTTGCATATATGAGATTTATTCCACTTCCTGCGTCCATAAATACTATGTCGACGTCATATGTCCCAATTTGGGCTTTGAGTACCAGAGGCGCGTTTCCTGGCCGAGGTACTGTTATGGGGTGATCTTCCCTATTGAATTCTATGGGTCGTTCTGACCAGTGTAGATACTCCGTTGTTGCTGGAGGAGATGTTACTGCTAGGTTGACTTGTCGAGTTATGCTCTTTTCTTCTTTATTCAACTTTGGCACTGGATGTATCATTGTTGTGATGTGACCCTTAGATGGAACATATCCTCCGTCATCGTCGCGTCCCTGGTTCGGCTGGTCTTGACCTTGAGGAACTCCATTGTTTCCTTGTTGACTTGCAGGCGCGTTGTTTGTGTACCCTTCGTATCCTTGCCTCTTTTCTTCGGCTTGCTTGTTCAGTGCTGCCTCCTGGAGTTTCAAGAACATCGTGCAATCTTTCATCGCGTGTCTAGATACTCGTTTCCCATCAACGAACGCGGAGTGTATGTGGCATGGTCCGTTTAGAATATCCTCTGGTGATGGGTTGTACTCTCTCGGTTCTTTTGTCTGAAATTTTTTGCTGCTCCCGTAGTCTTCTTTTTCGTAGCTATGGTATCCCGAGCTTCTATGATCGTTCCCTTGGTAACTATTGTCTTTGTACCCTGCGGCTACTTGGCTGTGGGAGCCGTAGTTATCGTAATTGCGGGATCTCCTCCTTTGGCCTCCATATCTGTTTCCTCTATCGTCCTCTGGTGATCGTGTCCATTTGTTGTTGCACGCATCTTCTCCATCTGTGAACCTGTTTGCTATATCCATTAAATCTGATTCTGTTTTCGGCTTGATTCTGCCCATCTCTTCGACTAGGTCTCCTCGCCGCAACCTGAGTGTGAATGCATCTATTGCTCTTTCGTCTGAGACTTTGACTGCTGAATTTTTAATAATGCTCCACCTTTGGTTATACGCCCTTAATGTCTCATTGCGTTGTTATATGCAGGCTTTGACTTCTTCTATGGACGCTGGCCGCTTATATGTCGATTTGAAGTTGCTCGTAAATTGCTTTGTGAGCTCCTCTCAGCTTCCAATTGTTTCTTTTTCTAATTTGCTCAACCATGACCTTGCTGCGTCGGTGAGGTGTAACTGCAAACTTTGCATTGCTATTTCCTTGGTTCCTCCCAGTATTTTTCCTGAGATCCATCATATTTTTGCTGATCATGGGGCAGTTTGAAACCCTTGGGTACTGGCGTGGTGCGAACCCTATGAGTAAAGCATGACGCCCCCATCTCCTTTTTGTCGTCTTCGTAGTCATATGCTTTGTTGGGAGTCCTGGATCTTTGGGTTCCTCTATGCTTCGGACTTTTATATCGTCTTGGTGATGGTGTTCTAGATCGTCGACTGTCGCTTCTGTGCCGAGGACTGTTGTGACGGCGTGGTGATCTTGGTTTATGGGTTCCTTTGTTGTGGTACGCCTCCTCTTCTTTTGCTGATAATTTGTTGCCTACTATCTTCAATCCTTGTAGTGCTGCCCGGTGCATATGTTCCCTTGGGTCTCCTGGATTTGGCCGTGTTGTGTGCAGGTATGCTTGAGCTACCAGTAGTGCTGCTTCAGGTGTCGTTGGTATAATGTTCCCTTGCTCGTCGACCGATAGGAAAGACGAGTCGAGGTTTTTGGAGAGACTTTGCCTTTCTGAGTACTCGAGGTTTTTGAACCTTGATCCATGTCGACGATGTCTTTTGCTGTTTGTGTATGACGTGTCGCTACGAACTTTGTGATAAGCTTCGCTTGCCGCAATGGCTAAGTCTCTTCTCTTCTGTATTTAAATCCTCTCTTTTGCTAGTTGCTTCGACTGCTGTCTTAAGGCGTAGTGATACCCCAAAAGCATATTCTTGCTGGCGTTTGTTGGTATTGGCATGCCGTGCTCCACGGCTATTTTGATTATTCTCCATTCGTCGACTGATAGTCAAACTTTCTCCCTAGTTGCCAGAGAATCTGCAGTTTCTCCTTCTGCCAGGTAATTTGCCCCTCTGTTTATGTTTGCTGGGTTGAGCACTGGATTGTTGTTTTCGTCGACCTCTTCTGAGTTATCCCCTATAATGGCGAGTACTTGATATCGATTGTCGAACTTGCTGCCTAAGCTTGAGAAGATTGAATCGTCATCCTCATGAAGTTCTAGTCCTGTCTTCCAGGTGTTTGTTGATTTGTTTGAAGTATCGTCATGGCAGATCATGAGGTCTTCGAGCTGCACTTCTAAGTCGAAATTTTCCATGGTTTCGTCGCCTTCTGCGATTTCTCTCTCTTCTATTTCTGTTTCTGTGAAGCTGACCGGCGAGTTTACCTCATTGGAGGATCCTTCTGATGATTCTGACATTGCTATTGTCTTGGACTTGTTTGCCGACGGATCCGGTTTCACCGGATCTGAAAGGCGAATCGAACCTAAAGATCCGACGTGAAAGTTTAGACTTCCGATCATCAGGTCCATATCTTGATCCGTGCTCTCAAATATTGGCGTGAAGTTTGACTAGTGAGGTTGAAAATCGACGGTCCCAAAAGATATCTGATTTTCGTCGACTTTTGGATTGCTGTTGGCTAAAGGCAAAAAAGCCGTCAAATTCATGGTTCCAATGCCGAGAGTCCCCACGGTCGGCGCCACTTTACGAGGGTTAACTTGACAAATGTCCTAGATGAAGGACTTAGGATCGGGGGAATAGGGCGTCGGATGAACTCAAAGGTAAAATTAGTCGAACAAGGCGTGTATCGAAAGTAAACGTAGGGTGAACTTTGGCTTACTCTCAATCTGTCCCTCACCATCCTCTCCTGACCCCTATATATAGGTGGTCAGGTCTCAAGGTACAGGAGGGGTCCGACACAGATTACAATATCGATATACGACATGAACTCGTATTTCAACTAGGATTACACTTGGGCCTAACTTAATGGGCCTTAGGGGTACTCAACTAGCGGGCTCTATTATCTATACCCTTGTCACCCATCTTCTTGTGGTCATCTTCTTTGTTCTTGTATAGGTGGAGTTGCACCCACCAATATTCTTCACCTTTATCAATCACGGGAAATCCTTTGTAAACAGCTTCTCCTTGCATTCCCATACTTAACATGAGGTTCTTCAAGGCTTTGGGAAATTTAGTCTCACACTTTAGAGTCATGATCATTTCTGGTCCTTTCTTGAGGGATTCGATGAGGTTGGGCATCTAAAATAGAAAAGAAGAGTAGTGTAAAACAAATGAATGTGGTAAGTCTTTATGAGAGAGATACAAACTGAAAAGTGGATAAATTTTATTTAGAAAACTGAAAAGAAGATTTTTCTTGTAGAGGTAAGAATTCCTAGAGCTTCCTAGTCTATATCCAAACCTAGGGTCTCGATTCTACATGCAACACTATGCTCTGATACCATTCTATAGCACCCTGCCTTTACCTAAAGACAGAACTCCTGTATATCTGTGCCATTCCCTGGATCAGTAGATAGCACCACAGTACAAATATCGTAATCATTGCAATAGCATCAATATTACAACGTAAATCCAGATTACATATGTCTTCAACCTTACGAGTACACATCATAAAGCATAGTAGCAATGATCCTCCATCTTCATCAAGTGCCACATGCAGACATGTTGGAATGTAGACTCGAGATCCTACTACTGGTTCCTTATTCGAAATAAAACCTGCATATTTGAATATGCAGCCCCAGAGGGGTCAGTACAACAACGTACTGGCAAATGACACATATTTGTGGCATTTGTGAAAAGACTAAACTACATGATATCTGGCTTGTGGATCTCAAAGGCTAGTTTTGCATAAAACCAATTTTATCCTACTATCTTTGCAAAATCCATTTTCATCAAAATTTAATTTATGAAGGGATGAAATAACCCCCATACACTATATACTAGCTAGGCATGTAGTTTCTGGGCGAAACTCAACATAGTTGTGAAACAACAAAAACCACCACCCCTCGGAGTGTATGGCCCTGAGCTTCTCCTGATATTTTCTAGTCAAGTTTTAAAGCATTCAAAAAAGATGATGAGATTCTTCCGATCATTCCATGGCTAGAGACTCAATTGTCCATTCCGAGGACTCGGCTAATCGATTAGATTTTAACACCTTGCAAGGGTTGTGCACTTTCACCTTAAGATTCATTTTTATGCCCATACATAAAATGAAACAAGACCTTTCAGAAAAAGCATTCAACCATCAGGATCTGACCGTACCCCCTATATTATGCTACCACCTGCTGTCAGTACCTAATGGCTGAACCCTTAATCCTACTCAATCAAGACAGAGCCCATATTATCATAAGGCTGCACTGGAAGTACTTTAATCATGGAAGCCATATTAATCTCTTGAATCCTGAGTGGCCATCCCGAGCAGTATCCTGAGCTACACATCTGTCCTATCATGTGCCCCAGGACCCACCTACTTCACTTTCCATCACAAACCAATCCACCCAGGTAGTTAATTTTAGTTGAAGTTGTTAATTTGTTCACAAAACAACTTTTCATATGATCAAAGCATAGCATCAATATTCAGGTATTTAGCATCCTACCAGGTGGGGTTCAGGGATAGCTACTCACTACTAGGATCTAGCATTTTGTAAACAGTTGAACATTCACCTATCATGCATACTACTGAAAAACACTAATGCAAAATAAAAATAGGTAGAAGCATGTGTGTCACTTGCCTTTTTGAAGAATACAATCTTTCCACTTCTCTCAACTAAGCATGTAGCTCTTTGCGAAAACTATAGCACAAGAAATAGCATACTATAAACATACCATTCAAACACAATCAAACAAGACAAACAATTGAAAAGTGTTTGTTAACAATTTAGGATTTCTCATGATATTGTGATAGAAGAGATATGGCAAAAAGGAAACATGGATTGTGTGATATGGGTTTGAGAGCTTAGTTGGAATAGGTCAAAGTGATTGATGAGAATTGGTAAACAAGACATAAGTGACGAAGTCTTTATGCTTTATTAAAGCATGAATAGGATTTAGAAAGACTTTTGTGAAATAAACCACACCAGAGTCAAATAATGCATAACAATACTATTGAGCAAGTGTGACAACAATTACTCATAAATAGTATGCATTACACCTAGACCTTGGGCAAAGAATTATAATGCATTGTCTTACTCAATAAACTCATTTGCAGATTGAATAGTTCAATACAAGTGAACAAGTTTAAGTAGGCATAGGATTGGGTATGAATGATTGACATTTGAGATCATGGTTTAAGGTTTCTATTGGGTACATGGAATATGATCATATGCCATGATGGTAGAATTAAATCAATACCACAATAGCAAAAATAGAACCTAGGGTTGAGTTAATTCACACCTAACTCAAATAACCCATTTGCAATTTGAATATGTGTGAATTAGACAAGTAGATTTAGACAGACTTGATAAGTGGCAAGGTAGTCTCAAGATGATCCTTGGTAGACATAGCATAGGCCAAGATGTTGTTTAGATGACATTGATGAACATGTATGATCATAAGATTTACTATGGTAGAAGGAAACATGAAAAGAAATAGAATTAATCCTATAGTGGAAATTACTCAAATACTCATATTAGAATTTGAATTTTACAAGATATGACTTTTACAAGATTGGACTTAATTCAGATTTGAAATTCTATTTTAATTTGAGTTTGAATCAGAACAGGCCACGTGGCGTGTTCTTACTGGTGCGTACCGGTTCGGTTGGATCACGATTGTAAGCCATCAGATCTTACGAGAGTTGGACGCACCAGATTGACTGGAACCCCTTCGGGTAAGTGATCTGTCAGGGTCATTAGATCGGGATCCAACGGTCAAAAGAAAAGGAAGAGGATCTCACCAAGGGTTATATCTCCGGTGAGCAATCTCCGGCAAGGGCGGCTCGGTGGTGGACGGCGGCGGACTTCCGATGATCTTCGGACAACAGCGAGGGCGCGACGGTGCTCATAGCGACGCGGTGGTCTCAAAAACGTGATCGCCGTTTTCGATTGCTTCCTGCAGAGGGGGAGGGGTTCGGCTGGAGACTCGCCGATGCAGGTGAGCTTTGGTTCGTGATCCCCGGCGTCAATTTGCTGCGGAATAGGCGATGCGAAGGAGTCAGGGTGGTGCGCCTGCGAGAGATAGGAAGAGCGAGGCCGACGGGAGGGTGCTGGAGCATCTGACCTCGTCGGAATCAGCGATGGACGTCGTCGAGATTGGCGTGCTCCGACGTGGAATTTTGCCAGCCTGGAGGCGCCGTACGAAGAGGGAAAAGGAGGAGAGGCGAGGGGAGTCTGGGGCTTTTTAGGGGAGCTAGGCGTGGGGAGGGGGTTAGGGTTTTAGGGCGGCATTGGGATCGGGCGGCTTGGGTTGATCCCGTGCATGGAGAGGAGACCGGCGAGAGGTGGGGGATGACGGGTGGGGTCGGGCAGTCAGCGGCTGGGGAAGAGAGAGAGAGAGCCTGACGGGCGGGGTCCAGGTGTTAGTAGGCGAAGAGAGGGAAAGGAGATACCCTTTCGGGTTTAGTCCGGCTGGGCCGTGGGCCTCTTTCGGGGCTGGGCCAGATTGGTCCCCCCGGCCTTTTATTCCTTTTTATTTCTTTTTCCTTTTTCTTTTTCTATTTTTCCTATTTCTTCCATATAATTTGCAAAAATGCTTCAAAACCATTCAAACTACTTTCAGAAATTTTTGTAAAATTCAAAATAGTCATTTAAAACAGTGAACAACAAGTTTCCTAAATCAAACATGTTTTTTTTGAATAAAACTTTATAGGTTAGCAAGAAGGATTTGCTTGCATAACATATAATTGAGTTAGGGTTTGAAAATAATCCTTTGAAATTAGGAGAACAATATTTTATAAAAATAATAATTGGAAGCACTCTCAATTATAGTTTTGAAGAAACAACTTTTTAATAAACAACACCTTTTTGTGATTCATTCCTTCTGCAAGCAAGCTTACATAGGTTTGAATGAAAAGTAGAAAAATAGTATTTTTGAAATCTTTCTTTTTCTCAAGGAAACTCCTCAAGAAATAGTATGTAGTTTGAAATAGTTTTTATAATAAAGCTTTTAAATAAACTCAAAAAGTTTTAAATCCCTGTGAAATTTCAATCAGCACATGCCGAACAAAAGCAAAAATTTCCCCCAAAATTTGATAAAATCTTGGGATGTTACAAGAAGCAAGAACATCAATTTTACCCAACTTTTCCTCAACAGACTTATTAAAAGCGGTTTGTTTACTAATGAAGTCCTTGAGCATGACTTCAAGCTTAGAGGGCGCGCCCCTAGTGTTGTTGAAGGAATTACCATAAGAGTTGCCATAACCATTACCATTGGTAGAAGGATACGGCCTAAAATTTTTGCTAGCAAACTTGTTCCTATAAGCACTGTTATTGAAATTATTATTTCTAATGAAGTTTACATCAACATGCTCTTATTGAGCAACCAAAGACGCCAAAGGAACATTATTAGGATCAACATGAGATCTATCATTAACAATCATAGCCATAATAGTATCAATCTTATCACTCAAGGAAGAGGTTTCTTCAACTGAATTTACCTTCTTACCTTGTGGAGCTGTCTCGGTGTGCTACTCAGAATAATTTACCACCATATTATCAAGAAGCTTCGTTGTAGCGCCTGATGGCGTGTAGATTACACCCCGTTGGGAACCCCAAGAGGAAGGTATGATGAGCACAGCAGCAAGTTTTCCCTCAGTTGTGAAACCAAGGTTATTGAACCAGTAGGAGAAAGAACCACACTTCCGAAGGTTGATGCCCGCTAGCTTTGCAACACCCCAGCAATGGCGCTAGATAAATGCTGGTGCGTGGCTTTTCACTAGCAGCAACGTGGAACCTGCACACAACACAACCAAGTACTTTGCCCGAACTTACGATGAGGTTGTCAATCTCACCGGTTTGCTGTAAACAAAGGATTGAGCGTATCGAGTGGTAAAAGGTAATAGTATGCAAGAAAGTAAATAATGCGAGTAAAAGTAAAACGGTGATAGCAATGTAAAGGAAATTGGACCGGGGTCCATAGTTCACTAGTGGTGTCTCTCCATAAGATAAATAACAACATACTGGGTAAACAAATTACAGTTGGGCAATTGATAGAATAAAGAAAGAATACATATGTCATGAGGATCACTATGAGATTCACTCTGGGAATTACGACAAAATACATAGACCGTATTCCAACTGCATCTATGACTAATAATCCACCTTCCGGATGTCATCCGAGCAACCATTGGGTATTAAGTTGCAAGCAACAGATTATCGCCTTAAGCAAAGTGTGTAATGTAAACAATGCAAATGTCCTTGAACACAAGAATGTTGTTTTCTCCCTAGTGGCAACAGCACATCTACAACCTTAGAGGTTTATGTCACTCCCCCAGATTACTAGAGGCATGAACCCAACTATCGAGCATAAATACTCCCTCTTAGAGTCACTAGCATCTACTTGGCCAAGATATCTACTAGCAACGGAGAGCATGCAAGATCATAAAGAACATAGAGATAACATAAAGATAATAATTCAGCACATCAACTTGACATAGTACCAATATTCATCGGATCCACACAAACACAACATGTAGAATTACACAAAGATGATATTGATCATGTAGGGCAGCTCACAAGATCTAAACATGAAGCACATGGTGGAGGAGATGACCATCTAGCTACTGCTATGGACCCGTAGTCCAAGGCAGACTACTCACACATCACTCCGGAGGCGACCATGGTGGTGAAGAAGGCCTCCGGCAGGGTGCCGGGAAGAGCTTCTGGACCCTCCCTGACAAGGGTATAGATAATAGAGCCGTTAGTTGAGTACCCCTGAGGCCCGTTAAGCTAGGCCCAAGTGTAATCCTGGTCGAGATACGAGTTCATGTCGTATATCGATATTGTAATCTGTGTCGGACCCCTCCCATAATTTGAGACCTGGCCACCTATATATAGGGGCCAGGAGAGGACGGTGAGGGACAGATTGAGAGTAAGCCAAAGTTCACCCTACGTTTACTTTCGATATATGCCTTGTTTGACTGATTTTACCTTTGAGTTCATCTGATGCCCTATTCCCCCGATCCTAAGTCCTTCATATTGGACATTTGTCGAGTTAACCCTCGTCACTCCCGATCTCGCATCGACGACGGCGGCGGCTTGCAGTAGGTTTCATGGAAAATTGAGCAGGTCTTTAGATTTTTCCCGTCGAGGGGAATATATAGGCGGAAGGGCAGGCATCAGGAGGTGGACCAGGCGGCCTCACCCCCTGGTGGCACGGGCCAGGCCTAGGCCGCGCCGCCCTAGGGTGTGGCCAGCCCCTGGCCCCCCTCCGTCTCATCTTCGGACTTCGTGAAGCTTCGGTAAAAATAGGAGGTTCGGGTTTTGTTTCATCCAATTCCGAGAATATTTCCTGTGTAGCTTTTCCGAAACACAAAAATAGCAGAAAACAGGGAACTGGCACTGTGGCGTCTCGTTAGTAGGTTAGTTCCGGAAAATGCATAAAAACGCCATGAAGTGTAACAAAACACAAAGCAAATGGTGTATAAACAAGCATGGAGCATCAAAAATTAAAGATACGTTTGAGACGTATCAAGCATCCGCAAGCTTAACTCCTGCTCGTCCTTGAGTAGGTAAGTGATAACAAAAGAATAATTTTTGAGGTGGCATGCACCATCACAATCTTGATCAATGATGTAAAGCATTGAGTGCTGGGATCAAAGTACTTAAAACATGGGCATAAGAGACATAATCTTGACAATAAAAACTTAGCAACCATGTTATAACATGAAAAGTAACACAAACGAAAGATCATGAACAATGAAACATTGAAACTCAAGTGTGTGTTCAAATCATATAGAAAAACATAATAAAGTGGTTTTCATCTTGTCCTTCATGGAGTAGCAAAACATAAATGCATAGGACACCTTCAAGTTTAAGAGGGCAACTAGATACAAATAATTTAAGAACAAGCAAAACCAAAATCATGAATCAATCAATGATAAACTTTGGGACTATGCACATTAAACTCAGAATGGCAACTATGCTCTCTTTGATGGTGCATAAAGGTAGAAGGTGGAGACTCAACATAAAAGTAAAAGAAATGCCCTTCGCAGAGGGAAGCAGTGATTGCAAGTTTTATAAACCTCCAAAAATTATGATACTTACTAGATTTGAGCTCTCATTGCCCCCATTATAGGCATCATGAATGGTTAAGGTAAATGCGAGTACAATTATGAAGCATATGCTTAACAAATCATAAGTTGAAAACCTCGTGTCCCGTGAAGTACGAATACCCAAACCTCATGCATGCTACTCGACTTAGGTCCCAAGCAAGGTCTTGTCATTGTAAGCATACATGTATCATCAAGAACCTGCCAACGGGGTACCTCTTGCCCGATGACATGGAACAAGCCCACATCAAAATGACAAGACAAACTGACAATGAACACCTCGGCATCTCTTTTATTTACCATTGGTATAGCTTTTTATTGTGAGATGTGTCGTCGAATGTCCACTATGGGCATGATGTAAATTTCCACCATGAATGATGCATGGCTTAGAATAGCGGCCCAGGCGTTTCTCTAACACATATACCAACTCCATGACCTCACAAGATCCCAACTTATTTCACATCGCGAGTATCCATAAACAAAAGATCACAATATCAACTAAATGAAAGAAAGTGCAATGTTGAAAGCTTGCCCCATGACGGCATGGCTGGGCTAATTTCCAACTTACAACTTGCAAGCATAACATCAACATAAGAGAGCCACAATGTCAAAATTATTAAAAGCGAGAAAAGTAATGTGTGCCGTTAGGTTTGCGAGAGCTTTACTGACTAATTTTCACATAACACCAAAAAGTTTAATTTGAAGAATAGATAAAAGCAAGTCGAATGTACTTGGAATAGCAAATTGCTAATAGGTATGTATGGTGGACACATTGGAAGACTTGGTTTTTGGGAGTTGGATGCACGAGTAGAGCTTATACTCGGTACAAAATGAAGGCTAGCAAAAGACTGGGAGCGACCAACTAAGAGAGCAATAACGGCCATAATCATGCATAGCGACAAAACATCATTAACTGAAGCATAAAGTGGTATCACAAGTCAAAAACCAAATGATCATAGAGGCTTCTGGCGACTTTGTTAGAGTCATACATGTTGTAAGCATGCGCCAAGTCAACCCAAATAAAGCATCAAAGGAGAAAACCACAATAACATGCTCCCATATAATAAAAACAACGCATGATTTTTTTCAAAGGCTCATTAAGCAATCTCAGTCATTTGAGACAAGTCATGCTACAGAAAAAACCACTAAGCATACTATCAAAACAACATCAAGCATGACATGCAAAAGTCTAAGCCGCAGTCTAAATAAGCTCCCATTTGTACCACTATTGGCATGAAAACTTTTTCTCTTTTCCAACACCATTCAAACCTTTTTGAGAAAACTCTTTTGATGAAAACCAACATAGACCAGAGGTCTAAATACACCTTGATGCAAATATATAACAACATCTAAACAAAAATCAAGGTGAAAAACGAAAGCTAAACGCGGTACTAGAAAAAGAGAACACTCGTTGAACGATAAGAGTGAAAACTAGAGTGTTCTTGACAATGAAAAATGAGGTATGCCTTCTCCAAAAGAAATTTGTTGGGGTCCAACCATTTATTGTAGCAAACAAAACAAAATAAAACTGAAAGCAAAAGTAAAGACGCTCCAAGAAAAATGCATAGAATATGAAGCAATAAAAATATAGTGTGTTGAAAGGTGACCTGATTTTTGCCGATGAAGAAGGGGTGCCTCGGGGGCATCCCCAAGCTTTGACGCTTGTACCTCTTGGATATTTCTTGGGGTGACATGGGTATCCCCAAGCTTGCTCTTTTGTCCATACTTCATCTCATCTCATCACTCACCATTCCCTACACTTGAAAACTTCCTTCATACAAAACTTCACACAATTCTATTACCAACATTAGCATAAACATGATAGTAAATCTCCCCTTTGGTTCAGTTTTAAACTCAAATATACCAACCATTAAAGCATAGGCTACTGTAGAAACTTCCTCAAAAGTTCTGTGATCAAAAGAACTCAAAAAGAAAGCGATCGAGAGGCAAACAAAAATAGTGGCAGAATCTGTCAAAACAAAACAGCTGACAAAGATTGATTTTTTCGAGGACCTTCTGTTGCTCAAATCGAAAAGTGCAAAACTAATAAAAGTTTGGATATAACCTGGGGCATATGCACAAGAAATTACAGATCAAAAAGATATTCTGAGAATTTTCACAAATTTTTACGGTGCAGCGCAGAAATCTGTTTCAGGACAGCAACTTCCCTAAATCTTACCTCCCTCAAATTAGAGGTTTTTCTTGGCGCAAAAACGAAATAAAAATGATAAGGAGAGGTCATTACAGTAGTAATAACTTCCAAGACTCAAATAAAATAAAAAGTACTGAAAAGAAAACATTGGGTTATCTCCCAAGAGTGCTTTTCTTTAACGCCTTTGAGCTAGGCGCAGAAAGTGCAAATCAAGTAATATCAAATGAGGCATTAAGATCAATTGCAGAAGTCTTCTCAACAATAAATTGTATTGTATCCAAATGAGTTTTTGAAGATCCCTTGTGAACACTCTTTGGTTCACTACTTTCATCAAAAGGGTTTTTAGGACAAATCCAATCAAAATTCTTTTCCAAAGGTTCATGCAATCCTACAAGTTTGCAAGGTATTGGTACTTTGATGTCTTCTTTGGTTGTACCAACAACATTAACACGTGAGCCAAGCATATTAAAACGCTCAAAAACTTTCCTAGCTTCAATAGCAACATCTCTATATTCTTTATGCAAAGTCTTCAAATAAAATCTTTCTTTTCGGAATCTTCGATATCATGAAGCTTAAGAAACATTTGTTGCATAAAAGGATTAAGGTTAACAAACCTAGTCTCCAACATGTGAACTAAATAAGCAGCAGCAACTTCATAACTAGGAGCAAGCTCAGCTAAAGATCTATCCTCAACATCTTTATGCATACTTACATGATTAAAGAACTCCTCGATGTTGCATTTCCCAATTATAGAACCACTACCTATTGTAATGTCCTCCAAAGCATACTTAGGGAACAACATAAACTAAAAGTAAAGGTAACGGAATGCAAGCTATCAAAGGAACTACTTTTTTGTATTGTTGATAAAACAATGCAAGCAAAAATAAAGTAAAGCAAAACAATAACAAAGTAAAAGATTGGAAGTGAGAGACTCCCCTTGCAGAAATCTTATTTCTTCCAGGTAACGGCGTCAGAAAAAATGCTTGATGGCATGTAGATTACACCCCGTTGGGAACCCCAAGAGGAAGGTATGATGAGCACAACAGCAAGTTGTCCCTCAGTTGTGAAACCAAGGTTATCAAACCAGTAGGAGAAAGAACCACACTTCTGAAGGTTGATGCCCGCTAGCTTTGTGACACTCTAGCAATGGCGCCAAATAAATGCTGGTGCATGGCTTTTCACTAGCAGCAATGTGGAACCTGCACACAACACAACCAAGTACTTTGCCCAACTTACGATGAGGTTGTCAATCTCACTGGTTTGCTATAAACAAAGGATTGAGTGTCGAGTGGTAAAAGGTAATAGTATGCAAGAAAGTAAATAATGCGAGTAAAAGTAAAATGGTGATAGCAATGTAAAAGAAATTGGACCGGGGTCCACAGTTCACTAGTGGTGTCTCTCCATAAGATAAATAACAACATGCTGGGTAAACAAATTACAGTTGGGAAATTGATAGAATAAAGAAAGCATACATATGTCATGAGGATCACTATGAGATTCACTCTAGGAATTACGACAAAATACATAGACCGTAATCCAACTGCATCTATGACTAATAATCCACCCTCCGGATGTCATCCGAGCAACCATTGGGTATTAAGTTGCAAGCAACAGATTATCGCCTTAAGCAAAGTGCGTAATGTAAACAATGCAAATGTCGTTGAACACCAGAATGTTGTTTTCTCCCTAGTGGCAACAGCACATCTACAACCTTAGAGGTTTCTGTCGCTCCCCCAGATTACTAGAGGCATGAACCCAACTATCGAGCATAAATACTCCCTCTTGGAGTTACTAGCATCTACTCGGCCAAGATATCTACTAGCAACGGAGAGCATGCAAGATCATAAACAACATAGAGATAACATAAAGATAATAATTCAGCACATCAACTTGACATGGTACCAATATTCATCAGGTCCCAACAAACACAACATGTAGAATTACACAAAGATGATCTTGATCATGTAGGGCAGCTCACAAGATCTAAACATGAAGCACATGGTGGAGGAGACGACCATCTAGCTACTGCTACGAACCCGTAGTCCAAGGTAGACTACTAACACATCACTCCTGAGGCGACCATGGTGGTGAAGAAGGCCTCTGGCAGGGATTCCCCTCTCCAGCAAGGTGCCGGGAAGAGCTTCTATACCCTTCCGATCTCGCGTCAATGACAGCGGCGGCTTGCAGTAGGTTTCGTAGAAAATTGATCGGGTCCTTAGGTTTTTCCCGTCGAGGGGAATATATAGGCGGAAGGGCGGCGTTAGGAGGTGGACCAGACTGCCTCACCCCCTGGTGGCGTGGGCCAGGCCTAGGCCACGCCGCCCTAGGGTGTGGCCGGCCCCTGGCCCCCCTCTGTCTCATCTTCAGACTTCACGAAGCTTCGGTAAAAATAGGAGGTTCAGCTTTTGTTTCGTCTAATTCCGAGAATATTTCCTGTGTAGCTTTTCTGAAACACAAAAATAGCAGAAAACAGGGAACTGGCACTGTGGCGTCTCGTTAGTAGGTTAGTTCTAGAAAATGCATAAAAATGCCACGAAGTATAACAAAACACAAAGCAAATGGTGTATAAACAAGCATGGAGCATCAAAAGTTATAGATACGTTTGAGACGTATCAGCGCCCAAGGTGATGGACATAAAAGTACCTCCAGCAGCTGAATCCAAGAGATTTCTTGAAGAAAAATTTAGTCCTGCATAAAAGGTTTGGATAATCATCCAAGTAGTCAGTCCATGAGTGGGACAATTCTTTATCATAGATTTCATTCTTTCCCAAGCTTGAGCAACATGTTCATTATCAAACTGTCTAAACTTCATAATATCACTTCTCAAAGCTATAATCTTAGCAGGAGGATAATATTTTCCAATAAGCATCCTTACACTTAACCCAAGAATCAATACTATTTCTAGGCAAAGATAGCAACCAATCCTTAGCTCTTCCTCTTAAAGAGAAAGGAAATAGCTTAAGCTTAATAATATCACCATCTACATCCTTATACTTTTGCATCTCACATAGCTCAACAAAATTGTTGAGATGAGCTGCAGCATCATCACTACTAGCACCAGAAAATTGCTCTTTCATAACAAGATTCAACAAAGCAGGTTTAATCTCATAAAAATTTGCCTCAGGAGCAGGTGGCGCAATAGGAGTGTAGATAAAATCATTGTTTTTGGTGCTAGTAATCACACAACTTGGTGTTCTCACGAGTACCCATTCTAGCAAAACTAAAAGCAGACAAGTAAAAAATAACAACTATAAAGGAACTAAATTTTTTGTATTTTTTGATAAAAACATACAAGCAAAAATAAAGTAAAGCAAAACAATAACAAAGTAAAAGATTGGAAGCGAGAGACTACCCTTGCAGAAATCCTCATTCTCCCCGGCAGCGGCGCCAGAAAAAATGCTTGATGGCGTGTAGTTGACCGCCCAGCTGGGAACCCCAAGAGGAAGGTATGATGAGCACAGCAGTAAGTCTTCCCTCAGTATAAAACCAAGGTTTATCGAACCAGTAGGAGAAAGAACCAACTTCCGAAGGTTGATGCTCGCTGGCTTCGCGACAGCTCCAGACAATTTATATATGGCGCCTTATCTGGGGCCTAGCTTTGCACCAGCAGCAACGTGGAACCTGCACACAACACAACCAAACTACTTTGCCCCAACTTACAGTGAGGTTGTCAATCTCACCGGTTTGCTGTAAACAAAGGATTAAACGTATCGTGTGGTAACAGATAGTAGTTTGCGAGAATGTAAATAATGCAAGGAAATAGTAAACGGTAATAAGAATATAAAAGAATGGACCAGGGTCCACAGTTCACTAGAGGTGTCTCTCCATAAGATAGATAACATGCTGGGTTTAACAAATTACAGTTGGGCAATTGATAGAATAAAGAAAGCATACAAATGTCATGAGGATCACTATGAGATTCACTTGGGCATTACAACATAATACATAGACCATAATCCAACTGCATCTATGACTAATAATCCACCGGCCGGATATCATCCGAACAACCATTGGGTATTAAGTTGCAAGCAATAGATTATCGCCTTAAGCAAAGTGTGTAATATAAACAATACAAATGTCCTTGAACACAAGATTGTTGTTTTCTCCCTAGTAGCAATAGCACATCTACAACCTTAGAGGTTTCTGTCACTCCCACAGATTACTAGAGGCATTAACCCACTATCGAGCATTAATACTCCCTCTTGGAGTCACTAGCATCTACTCGACCAAGATATCTACTAGCAATAGAGAGCATGCAAGATCATAAACAACATAGAGATGATAAATCAATAAATCAACTTGACAAAGTACTCAATATTCATCGGATCCCAACAAACACAACATCTAGAATTACACAATGATGATCTTGATCATGATAGGCAGCTCACAAGATCTAAACATGAATCACATGGAGGAGAAGACAACCATCTAGCTACTGCTATGGACCCGTAGTCCAAGGTAGACTACTCATACATCACTCTGGAGGTAGGCATGGTGATGAAGAAGGCCTCCGGTGGTGATTCCCCTCTCTGGCAGGGTGCCGAGAAGAGCTTCTAGACCCTACCGATCTCGCGTCGACGACAACGGTGGCTTGCAGTATGTTTTCTAGAAAATTGATCGGGTGCTTAGGGTTTTCTCATTGAGGAGAATATATAGGCGGAAGGGCGGCGGAAGGAGGTGGGCCAGGTGGCCCCACCACCTTGTGGCGCGGCTAGGGGCTAGGCCGCGCTACCTTATGGTGTGGCTGGCCCCTGGCTCCCCTCCGTCTCTGCTTTGGACTCCGTCTCGTATCGGAAAAAAATAGGAACTTCGGCTTTTGTTTCGTCCAATTCCGAGAATATTTCCCGTGTAACTTTTCTGAAACACAAAAACAGCAAAAAAAATAGGGAACTGGCACTGTGGCATCTTGTTAATAGGTTAGTTCCGGAAAATACATAAAAACGCTACGAAGTGTAACAAAACACAAAGCAAATAGTGCATAAACAAGCATGGTGCATCAAAAATTATAGATATGTTTGATACGTATCAAGGTGTCATCCATAAGGATGATAATAACTTGACTTGTGGAGCCATGTCGCCAATAATGCCTATCTAAAGGTAATAGCAATATGAAAATGCATTTTCATAAGCATTTATTAAACGTGCAATAAGTAAACTAGGATCAGATATGCAATAAGTTTAGAAGGCTTGCCTTGATAGTTTGTCCCTGGTCTTCTTCCTGATACTCAAATACTACCCCTTCCTCAGAAGACCCGATGTCATTCGAATCTAGCACTTATAAATAATAGCGATATATGTAAGCAAGCATAAATAAGCCGCACACAACACCACAACAAACAATTCACACCAAGCAAGTATCAGAAACAAACAAGTTATCTTACTAAACACTCTCAGGTATTTTCATACCAATAACTACTTATAAGGATAAGGCAAAGATTTACCTATTACTAAACCCAAACTGAGCTATAAATAACAAGCAGGCAATTCTATTAGTTCAAAACATGCTACTAGTATATCAATGGGAAGGTATCATTTTTCTGAATCCAACAAAAGTGGATTCACTCAAAATGGATTTATAGATATTTTTCTATGATTTTTCTAGTGATAAAAGCTACTATTTTAGACTTAATTTACCAGAAATTCATACATGCTCAAAAAAATTGTCCTCTGGTCTCACTAGCAGGTATTTAAAGTACAAGATCAACCAAAATCGGTCTCACCCAAAAATTCCTCACAAAATAGGATTTATAATTTCCTAAAGTCAGATCTGGTAGTATTTTGCAAAAATAACCATGCTAAGAACAAAGACTTAATTTCATCCAGGCTAGTGGCATGTGAAAGGTCTTACAGATAGCTTTGCAACTAAATTGGATTTGCTCAAAAATATTGGATAAATCTCCCGTTATGGATGTATGAGTGAAAAAGACACATCTAGGTAGATTAATTATCATAAAAGACGTAGATTTTATTTTGGTAGAGTACTTGCTCTGCATGTTGGATAAAAGGTTCTGGAACACTCAAAAAATTAGATACATTCATTTTCATGCATTTTATATTTTGTTTAAGATTTATTTCTAGAAGTAGATTAACAGGTTTGTAATAATAAATGAAGATTGGCAGAAAAAAATAAAAGGGCCAGATCTGAGCAAACCCAGGGTACAACGTGCTAGGCCGGCCCAGAACGGCCACATGAGCACGGGAGTGATACGTCTTAAACGTATCTATGATTTTTGATGCTCCATGCTTGTTTTTACACCATTTGCTTAGTGTTTCGTTACACTTCGTGGTATTTTTATGCATTTTTCGGAACTAACCTATTAACGAGATGCCACAGTGCCAGTTCCCTGTTTTCTGCTGTTTTTGTGTTTCAGAAAAGTTACACAGAAAATATTCTCGGAATTGGACGAAACAAAAGCCAAACATCCAGAAATTTACCGAAGCTTCCAGAAAACCGAAGAGAAGACAGAGTGGGGCCACGAGGGGCCCACACAACAGGGCGGCGCGGCCCAGGCCCTGGCCGCGCCCCCTATGTGTGAGACCGCCTCGGTCCACTTCTGACGCCACCCCTTCGCCTATAAAGACCCCCCAACGGGAAAAACCTAAGTACCCGATCACTTTTCCAGAAACACATCACGATCCGCCGCTGTCGTCGACCCGAGATCGGGAGGGTCCAGAAGCTCTTCCCGGCACCCTGTCGGAGAGGGGAATCGCCACCGGAGGTCTTCTTCATCGCCATGCTTGCCTCCGACGCGATGAGTGAGTAGTCTACCTTGGACTATGGGTCCATAGCAGTAGCTAGATGGTTGTCTTCTCCACCATGTGCTTCATGTTTAGATCTCGTGAGCTGCTTTACATGATCGAGATCACCGTTATGTAATTCTATATATTGTGTTTATTTGGATCCAATGAATATTGGTGTTATGATTGAGTTGATGTGCTGAATAATATCTTATGTTATCTCTATGTTGTTTATGATCTTGCATGCTCTCCGTTGTTAGTAGCTATCTTGGCCGAGTAGATACTAGTGACTCCAAGGGGGGTATTTATGCTTGATAGTTGGGTTCATGCCTGTATTTAATCTGGGGGAGTGACAGAAACCTCTAAGGTTGTAGATATGTTGTTGCCACTAGGGAGAAAACAACATTCATCTGCCCAAGGGCATATGCTTTGTTTACATTACACACTTTGCTTAATGCAGTTATCTGTTGTTCGCAACTTAATACTTATGGAGTTCTCGGATTGATTCTCCGCGAGTGGATTATTAGTCATAGATGTAGTTGGATGGCGGTCTATGTATCTTGTTGTAATGCCCAGAGTAAATTTCATAGTGATCCTCTCGACTTAGCACGTTATCTTTATTCTATCAATTGCCCAACTGTAATTTGTTTACCCAGCATGTGTTATTTTATCTTATGGAGAGACACCACTAGTGAACTGTGGACCCTGGTCCTATTTCCATTATATTGCTATTACCTGTTTACTTTACTCGCACTATTTACTTTCTCGCAAATTACTATTGCTTTCCACTCGATACGCTCATACCTTTGTTTCAAGCAAACCGGTGAGATTGACAACCTCATCGTAAGTTGGGAGCAAAGTATTTGGTTGTGTTGTGTGCAGGTTACATGTTGCCACTCGCAAAGCAAAGCCTGGACGAGGCGCCTTATAAATTATCCGGAGCTGCCGCGAAGCTAGCGAGCATCACCTTCTTGAGTTTGGCTTTTTCCTGGATTCGACATACCTTGGTTTCTTTTTGAGGGAAAAGCTTGCTGCTGTACTCATCATACCTTCCTCTTGCGGTTCCCAACTGGACGGTGAAAAACCATCAACACCGTGCCGCATCAGGGAGCATGTGCTCAAATGCCCTAACAAGCGGGGCCCGTCCGTCAGCCACACTAGGCAGCCGAAGCAGTATGGGGCGACTGAGACCACCAGATCTAGTTTAGATCTATGGCCATTTGTCGTCTCCTACCTCTGGCTGTGGGGAATCAGGCCGAAACCCTAGCGCGGGCAGATGGGTGCAAAGGATCACCTAGGGGCCTTCTCCAGCCATAGGGAAGCGACGAGGGGACTCGGTGCACAATGGTGAGCTCAGCAAGGTGCGGGACGGCCGATCCAGATGCCGGAATGCAGACCTGTGCGCTCGCGATGGAGGAGCTCGCTATGGTGCTCCTGATGGAGAGAGGGGGAGATGCACATGAGAGGACAGGAGAGCTCTTGGCTCATTTGTTGCGTGTATCTCTTCCCCATGGGGCCTCTTTATATAGGGGTATAGGGGCGGGCTTGCCCCTTCCCCAAGGCACTAGGGCGGCGGCCAAGGGGAGGGACCAGGCCGGCGGCCAGCCCTAGCAGACCCCAAAACCCTAACCCTAGGGTCACCAGGCGCCTAATGGGCTATCCCTCCGAGAAGGGCCCAATAAAGGTGGGATGCCATTAATTATTAAATAAAATATATATTTGATATTAATTCACTTAATTAACATTAATTACATATTATTTAATTCCCTTTAATTTGAAACTCCTTCCGGAACCCTCTGAACAGCTTTTGGATCTTCACGGAACTTTCCTATCTCTCTCTCTTGTCAATACTCTGATAATTCCAAATGTACCAATGCCATCTTACAACATCATCGAACCCTTAAGCGTATTACCCTACGGTTTGGAAATACTCGAAACATCACCGAGACTTCTCTCCGGTGAATGATCATTAGCTAGACAGGGATGTCCGTAATGACCCATGTGCATTCACAAAGATCTTTTGTCATTGAATCATAAACGTCGATGTCCTATTCCCTTTGTTTCAGTGATACTTGCAATATCCGAGACTGGATCGTTGGTATCATCATACCTAGTTCAGTCTCGTTATCGATATTTCTATTTACTCATTCCTGTGATATTCCATCCCCGTGACCTAGTCACATGTTGCAACATTGGATGATCTCACCGAGTTGGCCTAGAGTATCTTTCCGTCACCCGGAAGAACAAATCCCGCTATTGATGCATATGCATCAAACTACTCCATTAGAATACCGGAAGACACCTTTTCAGTCACCGTAGTACCTAGTGACGGTTGATGCAATTAAAGTACCCGCAAGAAGTAGTGATTAGATATGATCTCACGGTCTAAGGATTATGTTACAATGTTCTTATTCTCGCAACATGAACATCGTGACACGATCGTGTTACAATACTACTATTGGGTATGTCCATTATGACATTTACCTAATGGCATGATCCTCATTGTCAATTGATATTAATATCACATGATCCAGAATCTGATCATCAGTTGACCAATGAACTAGTAATAGAGGTTTACTAGGGACTCTAATTGTTGAATAGCACACATGTATCAATGTTTTCTGATTGATACAGTTATAGGTTATAGCACAATATTAAACTTATTATGAACTAACGATATATGCAAATAAAACTTTTATTATTTTTCTTTGGGCATGTGTCCTTCAAAGACTTTAGCAAAGTATGCGTTCAATCATAGAGTTGGATATCCTTATCATCCTCAAACTAGTGGTCAAGTTGAGCTAAGTAAAAGAGAACTAAAAATTATATCGGAAAAGACAGTTAATAGGTCTAGATCAGATTGGCCAACTAAAATTACTGATGTATCCTTACAAAAAGGTCTATGGAAAAGGTTGTCATCTTTCAGTAGAATTAGAGCATAAAGCTATGTGGGCTGTTAAGCAACTTAACTTTGAATTGAAAACCGCCGGTAAGAAGAGAATTTTAGATATGCATATGTTAGATGAATGGAGAAATAAAGCTTATGAGAATGCTAGATTGTTTAAAGAAAAAAAATTAGCATGATAAGAAAAATAAAAATAAAAGAGTATAAAGTAGGGGACCAAGTATTATTGTTTAACTCTCGTTTCAAGTTTTCTATAGGCAAACTAATGTCAAAATGACAGGAACCATTAGTGATACATGAAGTCTACCGCTCTGAAACCATTAGACTCCATGGATATATCAGAGGTATAGAAATTTAGTACTACGGCCGCTACAGCAGGCGCGAGCCGCCAAGTATGCTTTGTGAAATCTTAAAGGGATTTCTATTTTCGTGCCCTCGGGTCCTTAGTTGTACTCAATTTTCCCCAGCCGCTTAACTTTTCCTTAGTTTTCCCCTCCCTCTAGTTTGAAACCCCTCGCAGACGCTCGAACGGGAGGGTTGCCGTCTGGTCAGAGGCCTTGACCATTACCGGTGATGGCTAGGGAGCCGCGGTGGTTGAGAATTGACCGTTGCTTTTGAATGGTGCTGACGGGTAGGGTCAGGAGACACGTCGAAGCAGCCATCCATCTATTGCTGACGTGTGGGCCGTTTTATTTCCTGATTGTATACGCGGTACTGCCAATGACAAATGGGCCTCTCTATAGGGTTGCCGCAGCCAATGACCAGTGGGGTCATGTATTTTTTAGGAAAAGACATATATTGCCGCTCTGTGGGGCTGCCGCAGCCAATGACCAATGGGGTCGTCTATTTATTTAGAGAAAATCATATATTGCCGCTCTGTGGGGCCTCCGCGGCCAATGACCGCTGGGATCATCTATTTATTTAGAGAAAATCATATAGAGCCGCTCTGTGGGGCTGCCTCAGCCAATGACTGCTGGGGTCGCCCTTAGTGAAAAGGCATATATCCCTGCTTTTAGTTAGAAAGAAGCAACAAGTTCGCTAATTAATTTTTCTTAAGCTAGACCCAGCAGGTGACTATTTTCGCAGCTTAATCTAAAGTGAATCTTATGCTAAACATGGCTGGAACCTAGTGTTGTGTATCTTATTAGTCATCGGAGAACCGCTGGCAGCTCATTCCCCACCCTCGGACGGAGCAGCCATCGCCGGCGCCTCGTCGCGCCGCCGGCTCTATCCCCTGGCAGCGTCGTACGGACTGCGGCGCTGCACGTCAACCATGGCTCCAGCACTTGTTTCGTCCGCACGCATTGTACCCACTGCAGGAAAGTCCGCCGCAAGCAGATCCGCCGCCCACGACGGCCGGGATTTGTTCCGCGCACCAATTGGTAGTATAGCTAGGTAAGACCTCTGCTTCAGCCTCCCCCGCCCCCTAATCGATTTGGTTCCCATAATTTATTGGAGTTTGCAGGTGCGAAATAGTCCTCAATGTCTAGTCATAGCGGGTACACCGGCGAGGGTGGGGATTCGATCATGTCGTGGCCACGTTCTACTTCTCCTACCTCGTCAGAAGTGCAGGTATCAAGCTTCTGCTCTCTGTACTACCGTTGAATTTGAAGTGCCGCCATGGCCTGTTGGAGTGATTTCAGTTGTTCTTTTTTCCATTATTGTTACAGTTTGCCAGGCAAGCCGATGATCCATGGTACATTGCATACCAAGATAAATCAACCCAGTGGTGTAGCCAGAGGATGGATTTGGAGGAGAAGGTGGCCAAGTTAGGTGATGAATTGGCCCATAAAAACCTGATGATATTCGAGCTGAAGCGTACTGTGGAGGAAGAAAAGAAGAATTCAGAGCTTATTCGCAAGGAGAAGTTGATACTTGAGACAGATCTTGCCGTATTTGATCAAGTGGTAGAAAATCTAGAACATGAACTTCAAGTGATGGGAGAGGAGAAAAGTAGATTCATCTGGGCAGTATTATTAGCTGTCATCCCTGTCCTAGCAGTTATGTGGTTGTGGTAGATGATTTAGATAGTATAGAATTGTTATTCAGTAGATGGCTCTAACCACTGTATTTTGGTGTGGCTCTAACCACTGTATTTTGGCGTACAATTTCCTAGTTGTGCTAAGTAATGCGCGCGATAATTTTAGCATGCATGAACATCTTATAAAAGTGAAGGGATCCCAAAAGTGAAAGCATGTACCACCCTCTCGGATCAAATACATATCAATCTTCCCAATCAAGTTGGGATAGAATTCAAATCATACATACGGATATACATAGACACATCGAGAGAGTGGAGAAGCTTTTTTTGAGACGGAGGTAGTAGTTCGAACAATTGTATCCCAATTTGAAATTGAAAAATACAAATTTATCATAATTTATCCCAATTTGCGGCGTCGAACACGGCCGCGCAGCGATGGGCTAGAAGGACCGGGATGATGGGCGGCTGAGGGGTGGTCATCTGCGCCATCCGCAAACTCGGACATGGAGGAGGGCTGGATCTGCGGCTCCACAACCATTCTTGGCACCGCCGCCGTCTTGGTGTACTTCATCAGCGACGGATCTGAGGAGGTCTGGATCGGCGGCTTCACAGCGCGGTTGTAGACGATGGCTTCAATCATTTTGGCATCGATTCGCACTCTCGGCACCGCCGCGGTCTTGGTGTCCTTCATCAGCAACGGATCTGAGGAGGGCAATGGAAGTGAGACATCGGCAGGCTCCGACATTGAAGGCTGGATCTGCGCTGTCGTAGCGATGTTGTAGGCGATGGCTTCAATGATCTTGGCATCGATGACCACTGTCGGCACCGCCGCCGTCTTGGTGTCCTTCATCAGCAACAGATCTGAGGAGGGCAATGGAAGTGAGACATCAGCAGGCTCCGACATTGAAGGCTGGATCTGCACTGTCGCAGCGATGTTGTAGGCGATGGCTTCAATGATCTTGGCATCGATGACTGTTGGTGTTCTGGATACCAGGGTATCCCGGTCCACCTGCTCCTGGGCCCCGTCATCGGCCCATCTTCAGCCCAGGAGAGAACCGACGACCGAAGCCATTCAAGAAGACCCTCATGAGGAGGCGCCTCATGAGGAGGCGCCTCATGAGGAGAACGACGGTGGAAACTGCTAAGGACCAGAAGACCTCCTCACGAGCTCCCGCTGGTGAGGAGAGGGACCACGTCCACGTCAGCTCAGCACGTTGGTGTGCAGAGCAAGAAGATAAAGGACAGAAGACCGCGTACAGCCCACGCTACCCCCAACAGGGAGGAGACCAACTTTCTCTGTGCCTGCCCAAAGCGGCACAGTGGTTGTTGGCCACCCCCCTAAAAATAGCGTGGACGGTGCAGGGCGCCAGGGGAAGACGTCAGCTTCCTCCACCCACTCCGGTGGACGGGCGCCACTACTCTACAAAGACTACATCCACGGAAGAATATAGTCTACAGCTGTCCTCCCTCCTTGGCCGTGTGTGGCAACCCCTTCCCCAAGAAGATAAGGGGAAGGAGGACCTTGGCGCTATAAGAGGAAGGGAGGCCACCCCTTAGAGGGGATCGGATCTTCATCTTCTCCAAGCTGCTAGCTGGGCACGCAGGTTCTTCAACCTCTGGCCAGCTAGAGCTTTGTAACCAAGACCTTGTACTCCTCGCGAGGTGTCGCGTTGTAATACAAGAAGGCAGGAAGTAGGGGTGTTACCTCACCACGAGGGCCCTGAACCTGGGTAAAGCCCGGCGTCTCTCTCTGCAGTGCGTAGTGCGTCCGACGACTCGAGGCTTCCGTCGCCGTGCTTCGTTGCGATCCTAGATCTCCCACGTTCAGCCCCTGCGTTCGAATCTTTGGGTCCATCGCGTGGTACCCCGTGTTCTTGCGACACGAAATCCATCGACATTTGGCGCGCCAGGTAGGGGGCTGTGGTGTGTTTTCTTCCAGATCTGCTTCGACATGGCCGACACCAACGCAAGGCTCGAGCATCTTCGCCGTCGCAACGTTGTTCGAGGGCAAACCGAGCCCATCTTTCGTCGTCGTGAAGCTTCGGCCGGGGAGGAAGAGGAGGAAGATCTGGAGTCCTCCTACCTCCCGTCCGGGCGTACAGAGCCTTCGCTCTCCTTCATCGCCACCGCCACTTCTCGCGCTCGTTCTGGGAGTCAGCTGTCTCCTGTGCAGGCTCTCGCCATGGCGCAGGAGCTGCTACGCTATCAGCCAACTGATGATGGGCATGAGGGATGGCGCGCTCGAATCGCCGAGCTCGTCGCCATCGCCAACGAAGACCCAGCCCAGGGAGGAGCCCAGGGCGCGGGGGAACCAGATCCGGTGGCGGGGCGCCGCGCCCGGGTGCCGGAGATGGGAAGGCCGCCAAGGCCAAGAAGGTAGCTTCCCGCGCCGCATCTTCACCGCGCGGGGAGCCCAGCTGCCAAATTGTCCAACGCGCTCCGGAAGACGCACGCGTCTCCCTGCAGCGCCGCCGCGAAAATCATGACCGCGCCATCGATGACATCGGCGAAGCTGGCAAGAACGTCAGGACCCCCGGCGACCCTATCTACAACCCCGGGTGTCTTGCTCTCACTCGCCAGCAACGCTACGTGGTCTGGCCTGACAAGTTCAAGCCGGACATCGGCGCGCGTTATGACGGGACTACCAACCCCGTTGAATTCCTCCAGCTCTACGTCGTTGCCGTCCAGGCCGCGCGTGGAGATCAGCGTTTCATGGCCAATTGGCTCCCCATGGCCCTCAAGGACGCCCTGCGAACTTGGCTCATGAATCTTCCTCACGAATCCGTGACTTCATGGAAGGATTTATGTCGTCAGTTCGTCGCCAACTTCATGCCCACGTACGAGCGCGCCGCTACTAAGAACGATCTTAAGGCGGTGCGTCAGTACAAGGGCGAGACGCTTCGTCAGTATATCCAGCGCTTCAGTCAGATGAGGAACAAGATCCCAAGGATCTCTAACGAGGAGGTCATCTCCGTGTTCTCCACGGGCGTCTCCGACATCAAGATGAGGGAGAAGCTGTCTGTGAATGATGAGCTGACTTCCATCGTCAGGCTCTTCGAGATCGCCGACCGCTGTGCCAAGGCAGAGGAGGGGAGGCTCTTCGTGCACAACCTGCCGGAGGCGCTTCCCCCAAAGCCGAAGTCCAAGGACCCCAAGTGAAAGGAGGCCGCTATCCTCGCGGTGGAACCAGATCATAAGCAACACTGCGGGGACCGCTCCGAACGCGATAAAGGTCGACGTCGCCGTTTCTGCATTCTCGACAAGAAGGAAACCCACAATACCGACGATTGCTGGATTGTCCAAAAATTTCACGAAGAAAGTGGCGTCTCCAAGCGCCGCGGGGGTAGCCGTAGCAACGGCAAGAGTGGATCCCGGGGCGATCGCCGCGACGACGACCGCGAGGAAGGTCGCCGCCGCGAGGGTCTGTCTCGAGCCGATCCCGAGCCGCTGCCGCTGCCCCCACCAGCGAACGATCGTCGGGAGGAGAACCAGGGGGGCTATCAAGAGCCGCGAGACTTCGCCGCTTGCCTCCTGGGTGGAGCTCAGGCTCCTTTATCTAATCGTCACTTCAAGCAGCTGTCGCGAGAGATCGCAGTGGCACAGCCCAACGTCAGCAACCGCCTAATGAAGTGGTCAACGTGCAAGATCGGCTTCGACGAGGAAGACCATCCGGCCTCCACCAGGGGCGTGGGCACAATTCCCCTCTTGTGCACGCCAACCATCAATAACGTCGCTGTCAATCGCACTCTCATCGACGGAGGGGCGGGCCTCAACATCATCTCGGTCGAGATCTTCGAGAAGATGCAGGTGCCGTACCACCGGCTCATGCCAACTCGACCATTCTTCGGGGTAACCGAAGGGTCTACAACGCCAATTGGGCAGATACGCCTGCCCGTAACCTTCGGCACCCGGGACAACTACAGGACAGAGAGCCTCGATTTCGACGTCGCCTACATTGCGCTGCCGTACAATGCCATTCTCGGCTACCCAGCCCTGGCAAAGTTTATGGCAGCAACGCACCATGGCTTCAACGTCCTCAAGATTCCGGGCGCCAACGGCACGATCACCGTGCGCTGCAATGAGAAGGATGCTCTCTGATCAGTGGAGCATGTTTACCGTGAGGCCGCCACCATGTTCCCCACCGACGAAGATCTACTGGAACACTCTGGCGACCTCGCGAGGAAGAAGCAGCTCATATCCCAAGAGCGGGCTGCTGCGAAGAAGGCCTCGCTCGAGCCCCACCTGCAGGGCTCGACAGGGAAGAAGTTCGCCGCCTCTGCATCGCCTACTCCAAGCGAGGACCTGGTCCACCCGATGCTGGACATGAGCATTGGGGAAGCAGCGGTACCCTCGGGGAGGGAGGCCCCAGTTCACCCAAGAGCGCTCTGCAACTAAGAAGGTCCCGCTCCAGGCTAGGGGCTGTGAAAACTTCGTCACCATCGGGGCAGGGCCTTCCCCCAAATAGGAAAGCGCGCTCGTCACCTTCCTGCGGGCAAACTCTGACATGTTCGCTTGGACTCCGTCAGATATGCCCGGCGTTCCCAGGGAGGTGATTGAGCACCACTTAGCCGTGTGCCCTCAGGCACACCCCGTGAAGCAAAAGACTAGGAAACAAGCACAAGAGAAGCAGGACTTCATCGTCAAGGAAATAGAGAAGCTGAAGAAGGCCAAGCTAATATGCGAGGTAGCCCACCCCACCTGGATTGCAAATCCGGTGGTCGTCCCAAAGTCAAATGGCAGTGGGTGCCTCTGCATGGACTTCACAAGTCTCAACAAGGCCTGTCCCAAGGATCCTTATCCGCTCCCAAGGATAGATCAAATCGTCGACTCCACCGTCGGCTGTGACCTCCTTTGCTTCTTGGATGCTTTCTCCGGCTATCATCAGATCAAGATGGCAAAGGAGGACGAGGATAAGACCGCCTTCATCACGCCTTGTGGTTTGTACTGCTATGTCTACATGCCCTTCGGCCTGAAGAACGCAGGAGCCACCTTCCAAAGGCTCATGCGTAAGGCCCTGGGGGCTCTGATGGGAAGGAATGCGGAAGCTTACGTCGACGACATCGTCGTCAAGACTCGCGAGAGTCACACTTTCATCGAGGATTTGGAAGAAGCATTCGTCAACCTGAGAAAGGTAAACATCAAGCTCAACCCCGCCAAGTGCGCCTTCGGCGTGCCATCGGGAAAGTTGTTGGGGTTCCTCGTTTCTCATCGCGGGATAGAGGCGAACCCTGACAAAGTCAAGGCCATCGAGGAAATGCGTCCTCCACGCAATCTCAAGGAAATGCAGCGCCTCGCGGGATGCATGGCAGCCCTGGGGCGCTTCATCGCGAGGAGCGGAGAGAAGGCTTTGCCCTTCTTCAAGCTCATGAAGCGCACTGGGAAGTTCGAGTGGACTCCGGAAGCCGACAAGGCTTTCACCGAGCTGAAGAGGTACCTCAATGAGCCCACCAATCATGGTTGCCCCAACGTTGCACGAGCCCTTGCTGCTCTACATCGCAGCAACGCCGAGAACAGTGAGCGCTGTCCTCGTCGCGGAGCGAGATGCCAAGGTAATCGCCAAAGAGGAAGTTGATCCTCCCTGCCCAGGGGCTCCTCGCGAGGTAGAGGCAGAAATCCCTTCTGTCCTTCAAGAGGAGCCGCCCGCTGCAGCTTCACCGACCGAGCCGCTCCCTCAGAGCGACCCTTCTGAGCCTCTCGAGGAGAGGACTCCTGAGGGCATCACCAAGGTGCAGAAGCCCGTGTACTTCATCAGCACGGTGCTACGCGACGCACGGGAGCGTTACACCATGCAGCAAAAGCTGCTCTACACCCTGTTCATCGCTTCACGGAAGCTACGCCACTACTTCTAGGGTCACCCGATAAAGGTGGTTACCGATCGTCCCCTGGAGACCATCCTACGCAATCCCGACGTCATCGGGCGGGTGGCAGAATGGGTCGTGGAGCTTCAATCCTTCGAGATCTCCTTCGAAACTACAAAGGTAATCAAGAGCAAGGCTTTGGCCGAGTTCACTGCAGAGTGGACTGACCCGTTCGCCGACGAGCCTCCAGAGGTGGAGTCAACGCTCCCAGGAGAGGAGGCCCCAGGCCTCTGGGTCATGCACTTCGATGCGCCTTCAACCTTCCCGGCGCGGGAGCTAGTGCTGTCCTGACCTCTCCCTCTGGAGACAAGCTCTTCTACGCCGTACAGCTATGCTTTAAGCCTGAGCACAAGGTCTCCAACAACATCGCGGAATATGAAGGACTACTCGCAGGCTTAAGGGCAGCGAACGCTTTGGGCATCAAGCGCCTCATCGTCAAGGGAGATTCATAGCTGGTTGTGAACTTCTCGAACAAGAGCTACACTCCAAAGGATGAGCACATGGCGGCTTATCTCGAGGAGCATCGAAAGATGGAAAAACGCTTCCAAGGCTTGGAGCTGAAGCACATCCTGAGAGGAGAAAATGTGGAAGCCGATGAGATCGCCAAGCACGCCTCTCATCGCCTGGCACAACCTGCCGGCGTCTTTGAGGAGCGTCTCTTCAGACCGTCCGCTTCTCCATCGTCATCTGGATCAGACCCTCCACCTGCCCTGCCGCCGCCGCCAGAGCAGGGGGCTCTAGACTGCGGGCCTCCTTCGGGTGACCGCGTCCTTCTGGCATTGGCACGGCAGGAGGGAGTGGATTGGATCCTCGAGCTCAAGGCCTTCCTCATCAGCAGCAGGCTTCCCGAGGATGAAGAGGAGGCTGAAAGGATTGTGCGACAAGCTTCGGCCTACTGCGTCAAGAATGGTGACTTGTACCGGTGTTGCCCAAGCGGCGTCGCTCTGAAGTGCATATCTAGTCACCAAGGCCAAGAGCTTCTTAGGGACATCCACGCCGGCGAGTGCGGGCATCATGCTTCTGCTGCAACTCTAGCCGCGAAGGCATATCGAAGCGGCTTCTACTGGCCATCAGCGCTCGGGGATGCGACGGAGATGGTCAAGAGGTGCGAGGCGTGCCAATTCCATGCCAAGCAGATTCACCAGCCGGCGCAGGAGCTACAAACCATCCCACTCACTTGGCCCTTTGCAGTTTGGGGGCTGGACATCCTTGGTCCATTCCCCAGAGCGCAAGGGGGCTACCGATACCTCTACGTCGCCATCGAAAAATTCACCAAGTGGGTGGAGGTGGAACCGGTGTGCACAATCCTGGCCAGGTCCGCAGTCAAGTTCATTCGTGGGCTGGTCTGTCATTTTGGTGTGCCTAACCGCATAATCACCAACAACGGCAGCCAGTTCACCAGTGGGCTATTCCGGGAGTACTGCGCATCGGTCGGCATCAAGATCTGTTTCGCCTCCATCGCCTACCCCAGGAGCAATGGCCAAGCCGAGCGTGCTAACGCCGAAGTCCTTAAGGGACTCCAGATGAAAAGCTTCAATGCAAAGCTCGAAGCCTGCGGCAAAAAATGGTTAGACAACCTCCAATCCATCTTGTGGTCCATCAGGACTACCGCCACCAAACCCACTGGAGAGACCCCTTTCTTCTTGGTCTATGGGGCGGAGGCCATTCTACCCACCGACGTCAAATTCGGGTTGCCAAGAGTGCTTGCCTTCGACGAAATTCGCCAAGAGGACCTCATCAAGGACCGCCTCCTCCTGCTCGAAGAAGCTCGGTGCCAAGCCGCGCTCCGCGCCGCGAGGTACCAGCAAGGACTACGCCACTACCATAGGCGCCATGTTCGAGCAAGGACTCTGGAGGTCGGCGACCTGGTGGTGAGGAGAATACTCTCTCGCGAGGGCCTGCACAAGCTATCTCCAATGTGGGAAGGACCCTTCAAGGTGACGCACATCGCCAGGCCAGGCTTGGCACGGCTGGAAACCGCTGAAGGCGTGCCGGTGGGGAACCCGTGGAACATAGCTCATCTGCGAAAGTTCTACCCTTAGGTTCCTCATGAGGAGATAAAGACCGTTTTCACGGCACTTGTATCAGCTCAAGCTGCTCTTAAGCACTGATATTAAGTTATTGCGCAAAATAGCGCCTCTGCTTCGGCATGACATTAAAATGGTATGAAGTCCATTTATTTTCTGTTGTACTCCACGCGGAAGGGGGCTAGGCACGGTGTCTATGCTGGGGCCTTCGCCCGGAAAATAGCAAGCCCGAAAAACCCGAAGGGAGTGAGCTCTGGTCGGGGGCGACGACCCTGTTATCGATCACCTCCAAATACCCATGGTGCTTAGTTCCTAGCGAAGTACACCGGAAAATAAAAAATCTTCGAGAGAAGTCCAAGGTGTGCCCAAGGCACCCGCTAAGGACCGGCACCTCGTGGGCAACCCTCACGAGGAAGCAAGGACGCGTCGATGCACAAAGCATCCGCAGGAAGATTCCCTCTACCGAGGAAGGCCTAACGTGGCAGGATTATTGAAGACCAAAGCCGCTCCGATCATCTTGCGAAGGAGACGCAGATCCGGAGGTCCGCGCCAGGCCCTTCACCTCATGAGCAATCCTTGCGAGGTGTCGACGGTCTCTGGGCTCTCTTAAGCGTTGACGTTTTCACGTCCGTGAGGGTCCAGCTTCCCTCAACGACGAGGAAGGCCCCGTGAATCGCCACGCGCGGCAATTTGCTCTTAGCTGCTGGCACAGATAGTGTCGTGCTCCTCCACGACGGAGAAGGTCCCTGTGCCGGTCACAGGGGCATCTTATTCACCTTATTTTTTCGTTTGTTTTATCGACTTGTTTTTCCGTTTTCGGGGATTTGGGGTTTTTTCTTTTCCAACTCTTTCTTCAACTTCTTGTCTCAGGAATCGTCCAGTATGTCGCCGGCGCTGACCCCGTCTCGAGCTTTGAGGTGCAGGGAGCCCTCCCGTCGGCGCTAACAGCTCACTAGGGTTCTCGAGCGTGCGGGTGACCAGGACAATGAAGAGCAATAAGAAGTAGAAAGCAAGATAGCTAATAAGCAGATTGCATTAAAGCGTCCCCAATGAGGGGAGGAGCAAAAGCACGGTGGGGCATACCCCGCCGGCGAGGACTACACAGCAAAAGAGGGGAGGAGACTAATTCCCCTCCCCAGAAGTCTACCTCGCCAGGATCTCCTCTTCACTGCGCCGCGGGCTGGGGGTAGGTGCGGCGGACGCCACCGGCGGTGAAGATCCGCATCGAGGCCTCCAGCGCCCCCAGCTTGAAGCGGAAGACAAGGTGGTCGCCGACGCGGAGGCGATGGCCGAGGGCAAAGGCCCTCCAGCGACCGGAGAGGACGGCATTGCCACCCGCTCCGAGGAGGATGTCCACAGGCCAGAAGAGATCTGGCCTGCTCTGCTCCCCCAGAGCAATCTCCCCGACGGCCGCGCCGGGGGCGTAAACCACCCTCCGGACTGCGTCGGGCAGCCGAAGGGAGTTGAAGCTCGGGGCGTCGACGACGACGAGGAGCTCCAGGAAGCGGGACCCTGGGCCGATGAGGGGTCCCAGCATCGCCGCCGCCAAGGGGCGCGGAGTGGCGACCACTCCGTTTGCCGGCGGGGCCGGAGGATCTGCAGCAGGGGGAGGAGGGCCCAGGGCGGCCTCCAGGGGAGGGGGGCCTAGGGTGGCCTCCACCTCCCGGAAAACGCGGTCAATGCTCCCCGAGGAGCGGGGAGCCGGCACCGCCGCCAATGGCGACGGCGAGTTCAGAGCAGGACCCCGAAGGGTCAGAGCGCCGGAGGTCCCCGGGGCGGCGCGGCTCGCCTTATCCTGCCTCGGCGCGCCAATGCGCAAGGGACCGCCAGCGCCGGGCGTCCACCGGGCAGGAACCTTCTCTTTGTTCCTGCTGCCCGGCAGGCGTCCACGGCGCTTCGTTCCCGAGCTCGATCCGGCGGCGGAGGAGTTGGAAGGATCCATGAGCTTGGGGGCGAAGGAGGAGGAATGGCACAGGAGGAAGAAGGTGAGGTGCCGGAGGTTTCGAGGAGGCTGTATTTAAGGGGGGCATCCAGCGTCGATGCGTCAAATCTCAGCGCAGGAATTGAAGCGTTGGCGCAGCGCTCCGCAGTGAAGCGACGCGCCATCATGACGGTTGACGCCTCGGGGAGTGCAGCGTCGCCCGCCGTTTTGCCTCACAGCTGCGGTTGCGCCACGCGTCCGCTGCCTCTGCTTCTTCACATGGTCCTCTGACCGCGCGGTTGACGCGCGCCGTTGGAGGGCGCAGTAGCTTCTGGGGCCTCCAGCCCTTCACTCCCTCAAGAGGGCGCGTTCGCGGGCCGGGCTCCCGGGGGCTACTGTCGGTGTTCTGGATACCGGGGTATCCCGGTCCACCTGCTCCTAGGTCCCGTCATCGGCCCATCTTCAGCCCAGGAGAGAACCGACGACCGAAGCCATTCAAGAAGACCCTCATGAGGAGGCGCCTCATGAGGAGAACGACGGTGGAAACTGCTAAGGACCAGAAGACCTCCTCACGAGCTCCCGCTGGTGAGGAGAGGGACCACGTCCACGTCAGCTCAGCACGTTGGCGTGCAGAGCAAGAAGATAAAGGACAGAAGACCGCGTACCGCCCACGCTACCCCCGACAGGGAGGAGTCCAACTTTCTCTAAGCCTGCCCAAAGCGGCACAGTGGTTGTTGGCCACCCCCCTAAAAATAGCATGGACGGTGCAGGGCGCCAGGGGAAGACGTCAGCTTCCTCCACCCACTCCGGTGGACCGGCGCCACTACTCTACGAAGACTACGTCCATGGAAGAATGTAGTCTACAGCTGTCCTCCCTCCTTGGCCGTGTGTGGCAACCCCTTCCCCAAGAAGATAAGGGGAAGGAGGACCTTGGCGCTATAAGAGGAAGGGAGGCCACCCCTTAGAGGGGATCGGATCTTCATCTTCTCCAAGCTGCTAGCTGGGCACGCAGGTTCTTCAACCTCTGGCCAGCTAGAGCTTTGTAACCAAGACCTTGTACTTCTCGCGAGGTGTCGCGTTGTAATACAAGAAGGCAGGAAGTAGGGGTGTTACCTCACCACGAGGGCCCTGAACCTGGGTAAAGCCCGGCGTCTCTCTCTGCAGTGCGTAGTGCGTTCGACGACTCGAGGCTTCCATCACCGTGCTTCGTTGCGATCCTAGATCTGCCACGTTCAGCCCCCTGCGTTCGAATCTTTGGGTCCGTCGCGTGGTACCCCATGTTCTTGCGACACAAAATCCATCGACAATGACCACTGTCGGCACGGCCGCCGTCTTGGTTTTCTTCATCATCAACAGATCTGAGAAGAGAAATAAAAGTGAGACAGAGAGAGACATTTCAACTATTTCTGAGGGTTAGATCCTCACCGGCACTCTTAGATCCACGCCGTCGCACGGTTAGATCCGCGCTGCCGCACGCACGGTTAGATCCGCTTCGCCGCACGCACAGTTAGATTCGCGCCGCCGCACGCACGCTACAGTTCCGCGCCGCCGCCACCGCCAGAGTAAGAGAGGAAATAGGAGAGAGGAAGATGCGACTGGAATATGCGACTGCCAGGGTTGGTAGGTATGTGCTCTGCTCTTCTCTCCATATGCGTCCATCAAGGTAGAGAGAGAGATATACAGGCCGTCCAATCATAAATGATCCAACGGTGTAAGCGTACGTTGAGCTATCAACCAACCAAGATCCGTGTGACATACATCTCGACCAATCAGAGATCAGCCAGTGAGTACAAGTGAGGAAAACTGAGTAGAACTAAGAGGGGGAAAAGTGAGGAAATGTTTATCGGAAGGGCAAAACTGAGTAGGACTGAGTAAAACAAGTGGACCCGGAGGGTCATGATGGGATTTGGTTAACCATTTTCGTTCCGAATTTGAACCTTTTTAACCATATTGTGGGAAAGGTAAAAAAGGTTAACCACTAGGTCATTAAGATTAAAAACGGTTAACCATTGGTTATTAAGGTTCGAACCACTCTTAGCATTTCATAAGCTGGCTGACCCAACTTGTTAGGAAATAAGACCATGTTCTAGCATATGGCAAATACTCGCTGTGAAAGATGAGAGAAAACGAGTGATCCAACACGAGTAGTACTAATCATCAAGGAATGTTTATATACATGTACCGAGTATTCGTTAGAGGCTAATTAATCTCCTAGCAGCTAGCTAACAACCTGCAATTAAGCTAGATGGTGGTAGAAGACTACGAGAGTCGACAAGCTAACTAACTCTACAAACGTTCACTAGACTGGGTCATGTTGGCTGACACTCGCATCGCTCGCGTGCGGCGCCAAGGTAGTGGTGGCCTGACCAGTATATGGTTGTGCTGGCGTTGAGCGCAACGCTGAGGTCGCCGAAGGTGCGGGTGGTTGATACGTCTCAAACGTATCTATAATTTTTGATGCTCCATGCTTGTTTTTACACCATTTGCCTTGTGTTTCGTTACACTTTGTGGCGTTTTTATGCGATTTCCAGAACTAACCTACTAACAAGTCGCCACAGTGCCAGTTCCCTGTTTTCTGTTGTTTTTGTGTTTCAGAAAAGTTACACAGGAAATATTCTCGGAATTGGACGAAACCAAAGCCAGTCGCCCAGAATTTCATCGAAGCTTCCAGAGAACCAAAGAGGAGGCGGAGTGGGGCCACGAGGGCCCCACACACCAGGGCGGCGTGGCCCAGGCCCTGGCCGCACCCCCTATGTGTGAGGGTGCCCTGGCAGCCCCCTGACGACGCCCCTTCGCCTATATAAAGCCTCGGGACGAAAAACCCTAGGGGAGTTGGCAAAATTTCCAGAACAGTTCTGCAGCTCCGCCGCCGCCGCCGATGAATTTAGGGGGACAGAAGTCTCTGTTCCGGCACCCTGCCGGGACGGGGAAGTGCCCCCGGAGCCATCTCCATCGGTCTCCATCGCCGTCTCCGCCGTCTCCATCGACCTCACCGCCATCTCCATCAACCTTGTTGTCTCCTATGATGAGGAGGGAGTAGTTCTCCCCCGGGGCTGAGGGCTCTACCGGTAGCTATGTGGTTCACCTCTCTTTCCCATGATGTGATCTTTATGTGATCGTGAGCTTTGTATCTAGTTGAATTGGTAGATGTTATTATTCAGATATTATGCTACTCCTATGCTTTATTATTGGACTCTCCGGAGATACCTCGTATCATGGTGTAAAGGTGACTAGTGTGTGCATCATGTGTATCTTTTTGGTTAATGTCTCTATGAAATGTTGGTGTTTGTTGGAACCATCTAGTGCGTTCACGGTGATAGTGTGGGACAATCTAGTTTGGGTTCATACGGACTTTGAGGAGTGCTTCGTAGCCCTACGCATGATTAGTGTTCGTTTTCCATTGGAGAACTATTTTAAGTTGCATATTGATGATAGTATCTATTGGTTCAATTATGTTATATTTGTTGGGAGCGTGTCCACTAGTGAAAGTATGATCCCTAGGCCTTGTTTCCAAGCATTGCACACCGTTTACTTCCTGTTTTGTTAAATGTTTGCTCGCATCGATATTTATTTCAGATTACATTTGCTACTTATAATCATCACTACCACTTGTATTTCACTATCTCTTCGCCGAACTAGTGCACCTATACATCTGACAAGTGTATTGGGTGTGTTGGGGACACAACAGACTTTCTGTATCGTAATTGCAGGGTTGCTTGAGAGGGATAGCTTTGACCTCTTCCTCCCTGAGTTCGATAAACCTTGGGTGATCCACTTAAGGGAAACTTGCTGCTGCTCTACAAACCTCTGCACTTGGAGGCCCAACACTGTCTACAAGAACAGACGCGTGCGTAGACATCAGCGGTCTAAGGAACGTGCCTTCCGGCAGCAACGGCGACCGCGCTCAGGACACCCATGGTTGGCCTCGACACCGGCAGTGGCCCCGCTAAGATGCCCTGGTCACCGCGCGTGGCATCCGGCAGTATTGGCACCTTTTGTGCAGCTCGCCGGCCTCTTCAGGCACCACCACCATGCCACAGGCATCTGCCGTGCATTCAACCTAGTCCACGAGCGCGGTTTGGGCGCCAACAAGGAGCTGCACTATGACGCACCGGAGAACGTTGTGCTACGTGGCCCATCTGAGCGGAGCACGACGTGGTGGTCTATGTTCGAGCTTGGGCCAAGGGGCTGGCAGACGCTGTCGGCGTTCTGGCGGACCTCACCAACCGCAAGATGATGAGTTGGAGCCAGACATCATGAAGATGGACAGGTGTGGCGGGGGAGATGGGTGGCTCGTCGGCAGGCTGAAAAGCGGCCATGCGGTGGTCGGAAGTCAAGAGGAGAGCAGGCGGCTCTCAGGATTAGATGCGTGACGGATAACCCTTGGGAAAAGAGGTTCGAACCTAAATAACCATTTGCATTGTCAGGTTAAACCAAAGGCCCATTGGGTTGTTTTTTAGGTTCGGTTAACCTAACCATTGGTTATGTGGTAACCTAGTCCCATCGTTACCGGAGTGGGAAAACTGAGTAAAACTAAGTAAAACAGGGGCACCCAAATAATAAAGGGAGTAAGGGAAATTGAAGCTTTCGGCATAAAAATTGTTAGATTGTGTTATTTGAATAATATAGTACATTTTGGCCGACGTGATATTGTTTGCAATTCAAAGATACACAAGTTTGACGAATTTGGACTCATTTCGACAAAGTTTGTAAGCATAGTGGGTATTTGGGAGGTGTGTTGAGTAGAAAGCCCTGCATCTTCATAGCTAGTAGCTCACGGACTAGGAAGTGGTTTTAAGAAAAACTTCATATCTCTATATTTCCTTTTCCATTATTATTTCTCTAGGTTGTAGGTAACATAACAAGACTCCATGGGAAGGTTCCACCATGTTTTGAATTATTTTGATTAAACTAAACCCAAAACTATATTTTTTGAGTTTAGTCACTTAGAAAATGATAAATGTGGTTTTGGGAAAAACTTCATATCTCTATATTTCTTTTTCCATTAAGCGATGAATGATGGCGCGGTGATGATGGTGCCAGAAAACTTGTTGGCGTTTGTTGATGAAGTAAAAATGACCGGCCAGTTGGAAACCCCAAGAGAAGGTTTAATAAATATAGCAGCAAGTTTTCCCTCAGTTATGAAACCAAGGTAGTCAATCCAGTAGGAGGGAGACAAACGACCGAAGGTGATGCCCGCTAGCTTTGCGACAGCTCCGGACAATTTATAGGGCGCCTCGTCCAAGCTTTGCTTTGCGAGCGGCAACGTGGAACCTGCACACAACACAACCAAATACTTTGTTCCCAACTTACGATGAGGTTGTCAATCTCACCGGTTTGCTTGAAACAAAGGGTATGAGCGTATCGAGTGGAAAGTGATAATAGTATGCGAGTAAAGTAAACAGGTGATAGCAATATAAAGGAAATAGGACCGGGGTCCACAGTTCACTAGTGGTGTCTCTCCATAAGATAAAATAACACATGCTGGGTAAACAAATTACAGTTGGGCAATTGATAGAATAAAGACAACGTGCATATGTCGAGAGGATCACTATGAGATTTACTCTGGGCATTACAACAAGATACATAGACCGCCATCCAACTGCATCTATGACTAATAATCCACTTGTGGCGAATCAATCCGAGAACTCCACAAGTATTAAGTTGCAAATAACAGATAATTGCATTAAGCAAAGTGTGTAATGTAAACAAAGCATATGCCCTTGAGCATATGAATGTTGTTTTCCCCCTAGTAGCAACAGCACATCTACAACCTTAGAGGTTTCTATCACTCCCCCAGATTAAATAGAGGCATGAACCCACTATCGAGCATAAATACCCCCTCTTGGAGTCACTAGCAACTACTCGGCCAAGATAGCTACTAACAACGGAGAGCATGCAAGATCATAAACAACATAGAGATAACATAAGATAAAATTCAGTACTTCAACTCAATCATAACACCAATATTCATTGGATCCCAACAAACACAACATGTAGAATTACATAACGGTGCTCTCGATCATGTAAAGCAGCTCACGAGATCTAAACATGAAGCACATGGTGGAGAAGACAACCAACTAGCTACTGCTATGGACCCATAGTCCAAGGTAGACTACTCACTCATCGCGCCAGAGGCAAGCATGGCGATGAAGAAGACCTCCGGTGGCGATTTCCCTCTCCAGCAGGGTGCCGGGAAGAGCTTCTGGACCCTCCCGGTCTTCGGGTCGACGGTGGTGGCGGATCGCGATGTGTTCTGGAAAAGTGATCGAGCATTTAGGTTTTTCCCGTCGGGGGGCTTTATAGGTGAAGAGGCGGCGTCTGAAGTGGACCAGGGGGGCCACACCACAGGCCGGCGCGGGCCAGGGGTGGGCCGCGCCCCCTGGTGGTGTGGCCACTCTCTGGTCCGGCTCCGTCTCCTCTTCGGTGTTCTGGAAGCTCCGTGAAATATCTGGACGACTAGCTTTGGTTTCGTCCAATTCCGAGAATATTTCCTGTGTAACTTTTCTGAAACACAAAAACAGCAGAAAATAGGGAACTGGCACTGTGGCATCTCGTTAATAGGTTAGTTCCAGAAAATGCATAAAAATGCCACGAAGTGTAACGAAACACTAAGCAAATGGTGTAAAAACAAGCATGGAGCATCAAAAATTATGGATACGTTGGAGACGTATCAGCATCCCCAAGCTTAACTCCTGCTCATCCTCGAGTAGGTAAGTGATAACAAAAGAAATAATATTTGAGGTGACATGCACCTACACAATCTTGATCATCTATGTAAGCGTTGTGCGCTGGGATCAAAAGAACTTAAAACATGGGCATGAAAGATATAATCTCGATAGAAGAAACTTAGCAACCATGTTATAACATGAAAATGAACACAAACAAAAGATCATGAAAATGAAACAATGAAAGTCAAATGTGTGTTCAAATCATAAGGAAAAACATACAAATGGTTTTCAGCTTGTCCTTCATGAGAGAGTAAAACATAAATGCATAGGACACCTTCAAGTTTTAAGAGGGCGACTACATACAAGTAATTTAAGAACAAGTGAAACCAACAATATAAATCAATCAATGAAAACTTTGGGACAATGCACATTATACTCAAAATGACAACTATGCTCTCTTAATGGTGCATAAAGATAGAAGGTGGTGACTCAACATAAAAGTAAAATAAAGGCCCTTCGTGGAGGGAAGCAGTGATTAAACATGTGCTAGAGCTTTTCATTTGTAAAACAGAGACAAAAATTGGGTTTTGAGAGGTGGTTGTTTCATGTCAACGACTGGCAATGGGGTCTTACTATCTTCCATAATAAACAAGTGAGAGCGGTTCCGAGTTCTTTGAAAATTTGGCACATTGGTGCTCTATTATAAAGCTTTGGCACTCCTCCCCACCTTTTTTCCTTTCTCAAACCATGGCTAACCGATTCATCGGGTGCCCACCAACATTCACATACCATGGAGGAGTGCCTTTTTTCTTTTCTTTTAAAATTAGATTGCAATGGTCTGACCAGCTCTCATGCAAAATTAATGACGAGCAGATGAAGCTGCCTATTCGAGGGGTACTTAATTTAATATGGAAGATAGCAATTCCGACCACTACGTCCCCATGAGCTAAAAACAGTGGCACAAAACGAGAAGTAGTTGAAAGTTTTGAAAGGTAGCCAATGAAAATTTACTTGGAATGGCTTACAAATACCATGCATAGGAATTTATAGTGGACATAATGGCAAACTTGGTTTTTAGGAGTTGGATGCATGAGTATAGCTCATACTCAGTACAAAATGAAGGCTAGCAAAAGACTGGGAGCGACCAACTAAGAGAGCAATAATGGCCATAATCATGCATAGCGACAAAGCGACATTAAAAGAAGCATAAGACGGCATCAAAAGTCAAAAACTAAATGATCATCGAGGCAATGGCGACTTTGTATGAGTCTAACATGATCATCGAGGCAATGGCATAAGACGGCATCAAAAGTCAAAAACTAAATGATCATCGAGGCAATGGCATCAAAAGTCAAAAACTAAATGATCATCGAGGCAATGGCGACTTTGTATGAGTCTAACAACTATGCTCTCTTAATGGTGCATAAAGATAGAAGGTGGTGACTCAACATAAAAGTAAAAGAAAGGCCCTTCGTGGAGGGAAGCAGTGATTAAACATGTGCTAGAGCTTTTCATTTGTAAAACAGAGACAAAAATTGGGTTTTGAGAGGTGGTTGTTTCATGTCAACGACTGGTAATGGGGTCTTACTATCTTCCATAATAAACAAGTGAGAGCGGTTCCGAGTTCTTTGAAAATTTGGCACATTGGTGCTCTATTATAAAGCTTTGGCACTCCTCCCCACCTTTTTTCCTTTCTCAAACCATGGCTAACCGATTCATCGGGTGCCCACCAACATTCACATACCATGGAGGAGTGCCTTTTTTCTTTTCTTTTAAAATTAGATTGCAATGGTCTGACCAGCTCTCATGCAAAATTAATGACGAGCAGATGAAGCTGCCTATTCGAGGGGTACTTAATTTAATATGGAAGATAGCAATTCCGACCACTACGTCCCCATGAGCTAAAAACAGTGGCACAAAACGAGAAGTAGTTGAAAGTTTTGAAAGGTAGCCAATGAAAATTTACTTGGAATGGCTTACAAATACCATGCATAGGAATTTATAGTGGACATAATGGAAAACTTGGTTTTTAGGAGTTGGATGCATGAGTAGAGCTCATACTCAGTACAAAATGAAGGCTAGCAAAAGACTGGGAGCGACCAACTAAGAGAGCAATAATGGCCATAATCATGCATAGCGACAAAGCGACATTAAAAGAAGCATAAGACGGCATCAAAAGTCAAAAACTAAATGATCATCGAGGCAATGGCGACTTTGTATGAGTCTAACATGTGTGAGCATGCGCCAAGTCAACCCAAATAAAGCATCAAACGAGAAAACCAAAATAATGCTTCCAAATAATTAAAACAACGCATGATTTTTTCAAAGGCTCATTAAGCAATCTCAGTTATTTGAGGCAAGTCATGCTACAGAAAAACCACTAATCATACTATCAAAAAGACATCAAGCACGACATGCAAAAGCCTAGGCCGCGGTCTACACAAGCTCCTTCTTGTACCACTTTTTTGCATAAAGCTTTTTCTCTTTTCCAACACCATTCAAACTTTTTATAGCCAACTCTTTTGATGAAAACCAATATGGACCAGAGGCAAAAATACACCTTGATGCAAATATATAAGAAGATCTGAACACATATCAAGGCGAAAATCGAAAACTAAACGCAGTTCTAGAAAAAGAAAACACTCGTTGAAACGGTAAGAGTGAAAAACGGAGTGTTCTTGGCAAATGAAAAGCAAGGCAACTTCTCCAAAGGAAATTTGTTGGGGTCCAACCATTTATTGCAGCAAAAAAAACTAAACAAAACTGAAAACTAAAAACAACTGACGCTCCAAAAAAACACATAATGCATGAAGCAATAAAAATATAGTGTGTTGAAAGGTGACCTAATTTTTGCCGATGAAGAAGGGGTGCCTCGGGGGCATCCCCAAGCTTTGACGCTTATACTTCTTAGATATTTCTTGGGGTGACATGGGCATCCCCAAGCTTGAGCTTTTTTCCATTCTTCAACTCTTCTCATCATTCTCCAATCCCTACACTTGAAAACTTCCTTCATACAAAACTAAACACAAATCTATTAGCAACATTAGTGTAAGCATAATAATGAATCAACCCTTTTTGCTTCAGGTTTCAACTTAAAACCACCACATACAAAGCATATACTACTGTATCAACTTCCCCAAAAGTTCCGTGATCAAAAGAACTAAAAAAGAAAGCGATAAAGCGGTAAACACAAATATTGGCAGAAATCTGTCAAAAAACAGAACAGCTGACAAAGGTCGAATTTTTAGAGGGTTTTCTGTTGCTCAAATCAAAAAGTGTTCAACTAATAAAAGTTTGTATATAACCTGAGGCATATGCACAAGAAATCGCAGGTCCAAAAGATATACAAAGAATTTTGACGAATTTTTACGGTGCAGCATCAAAAACAGTTTCAGGACAGCAACATCCTCAAATCTTACCTCGCTCAAATTAGAGGCTTCTCTTGGCACAACAATGAAATAAAAAGGATAAGGAGAGGTTATTACAGTAGTAATAACTTCCAAGACTCAAATAAAAGAAAAAGAACTGAATGTAAAAACATTGGGTTATCTCCCAAGAGTGCTTTTCTTTAACGCCTTTGAGCTAGGCGCAATAATTTGAGAAGATGCTCACATAAGAAATATGAATTGAAGCAAAAGAGAGCATCAAGGAGCAAATATAAAACACATTTAAGTCTAACCCACTTCCTATGCATAGGAATCTTGTAAGAAAATAAATCAAAGAAGCACATAGTAACAAGTATGGGTAGATAAAACAAGAGCAACTTTGGAACTTTCAATATAAAGAGAGGTGTTTTAGTAACATGAGAATTCCCACAACCATATTTTCCTCTCTCATAATAATTTTCAGTAGCATCATGAACAAACTCAACAATATAAATATCACACTCATCCTCCTTTGTTAAGCATGGATGGCTATCAAATAAGGTATTAGTTAAAGAGTTACTCTTATTGGGAGGTAGACATGGGTAGCTCCATTCTTCCTCCACTTGATCATCACTCTCCTCCTCTTTTTCATCCACTGAGCTTCCAGTTTCAGCAATTTCTTCTTTCATAGGCTCCTTCAAGGCATTAGTCTCTTCCGTTGGAGAGCATCTATTAAGATATTTAAGAATATAGCCATTTTCTTCCTTGTAATTATCAAAGCAAAATGTAAGTATGTCATAAACCTCATATTTACAAGGTGCATCATCAATATTTTCAAGCAAATAAGCAAGTTCGAAAGCACCCTTCCAAGCAATAAATTCTTCAATTTGTTCCACATCATAAAAGTCAAAATTTCCATTAATATAAGCAGATATGGTAACATCATCATTATACTCACATTGAAAAGGGAGGTGTTTATACCTCCTACAACAACAAGATTTATCAAAGCAATAAGTAACATTATAAGTAGAGCACACATTTCTAGCAATGATATACAATCTATTGATTTGTTCCCATAAGTGTTTCCCTTTTTGTGACAAGCGGTGTTCCTCATAATAATTTTACTGCTCTTCCGTGAACCCACCTTGCCAAAAAGATTTAGTTTCAAAGAAACCAACCATTGATAGAAAGCATGATAAAGCAAGACAACAACAGACCAACAAAAATAACAACTATAGTAGGAACTAATATTTTTGTGTATTTTTGATAAAACAATGCAAGAAAAAATAAAGTAAAGCAAAACTTAAAACAAAGTAAAGGATGTGCGTGCGAAAACTCCCCTTGCAGAAGTCTTCTTCCTCCCCGGCAACGGCGCCAGAAAACTTGTTGATGGCGCGATGGTGATGGTGCCAGAAAACTTGTTGGCGTTTGTTGATGAAGTAAAAATGACCGGCCAGTTGGAAACCCCAAGAGAAGGTTTGATGAATATAGCAGCAAATTTTCCCTCAGTTATGAAACCAAGGTAGTCAATCCAGTAGGAGGGAGACAAACGACCGAAGGTGATGCCCGCTAGCTTCGCGACAGCTCCGGACAATTTAAAGGGCGCCTCCTCCAAGCTTTGCTTTGTGAGCGGCAACGTGGAACCTGCACACAACACAACCAAATACTTTGTTCCCAACTTACGATGAGGTTGTCAATCTCACCGGTTTGCTTGAAACAAAGGGTATGAGTGTATCGAGTGGAAAGTGATAATATTATGCGAGTAAAGTAAACAGTGCGAGTAAAGTAAACAGGTGATAGCAATATAAAGGAAATAGGACCGGGGTCCACAGTTCACTAGTGGTGTCTCTCCATAAGATAAAATAACACATGCTGGGTAAACAAATTACAGTTGGGCAATTGATAGAATAAAGACAACGTGCATATGTCGAGAGGATCACTATGAGATTTACTCTGGGCATTACAACAAGATACATAGACCGCCATCCAACTTCATCTATGACTAATAATCCACTTGTGGCGAATCAATCCGAGAACTCCACAAGTATTAAGTTGCGAACAACAGATAATTGCATTAAGCAAAGTGTGTAATGTAAACAAAGCATATGCCCTTGAGCATATGAATGTTGCTTTCTCCCTAGTAGCAACAACACATCTACAACCTTAGAGGTTTCTGTCACTCCCCCAGATTAAATAGAGACATGAACCCACTATCGAACATAAATACCCCCTCTTGGAGTCACTAGCAACTACTCGGCCAAGATAGCTACTAACAACGGAGAGCATGCAAGATCATAAACAACATAGAGATAACATAAGATAAAATTCAGTACTTCAACTCAATCATAACACCAATATTCATCGGATCCCAACAAACACAACATGTAGAATTACATAACGGTGATCTCGATCATGTAAAGCAGCTCACGAGATCTAAACATGAAGCACATGGTGGAGAAGACAACCAACTAGCTACTGCTATGGACCCATAGTCCAAGGTAGACTACTCACTCATCGCGCCGGAGGAAAGCATGGCGATGAAGAAGACCTCCGGTGGCGATTCCCCTCTCCGGCAGGGTGCCGGGAAGAGCTTCTGGATCCTCCCGATCTTCGGGTCGACGGCGGCGGCGGATCGCGATGTGTTCTAGAAAAGTGATCGGGCATTTAGGTTTTTCCCGTCGGGGGTCTTTACAGGCGAAGAGGCGGCGTCTGAAGTGGACCAGGGGGCCCACACCATAGGCCAGCGTGGGCCAGGGGTGGGCCATGCCCCCTGGTGGTGTGGCCACCCTCTGGTCCGGCTCCGTCTCCTCTTCGGTGTTCTGGAAGCTCCATGAAATATCTGGACGAGCAGAAAACAGGGAACTGGCACTGTGGCATCTCGTTAATAGGTTAGTTCCAGAAAATGCATAAAAATGCCACGAAGTGTAACGAAACACTAAGCAAATGGTGTAAAAACAAGCATGGAGCATCAAAAATTATGGATACGTTGGAGACGTATCAATGAACTTATTCGAGGTGCATGACCATAGAAAACTTGCAATAACACATACATTATTGTGATTATTCAACATACAAACTTGGGAACGTCATACTAGTTCGAATTCAATACAAAGGGATCCCCAATACAAATTGTTCATACAAATTCAAATTAATTGTTCAAAATAAAATCTTTCTCTTGCTCCTGGTGTGACTCGCTGGGTCCACCACCTTACTCCGGGTAACCCTACTAGGGATATTACCGGTGTCTACCTTCCTTTTGCCCTCTTTCTTGTTCTTCTTCTTCTCTTCGGGTTGTGCCAAGACCGAGACAACCATATCATACGAAGCTTGTGCTCTTTCTTCTAATGCATTTTCTTCCCTTGCTTCTACAATCTGCTCTTGATCCATCGGTTTACCCAGCTCTCGATCAATTGCTTCACTCAGCTATCTATGCATTGCTTCAACGGCCTCTCGATCCATCTGTTCCCTCTACTCTCGATCCATCGGTTCAAGCAGCTCTCGATTCATCTGTTCAATCTGCTCTCGATCCATCAGTTCAAGCAGCTCTCGATCCATCGGTTCAAGCAGCTCTCGATTCATTGCTTTAATCTCCTCATGTTGAATTGCTGCTTCATTCTCCTCTGCATTTGCTGCTCCTGCCTGATCTTCTATTCCAAAAGCTGGGTCAACTGGATTTTTACAAAGCCTAGCAATGTGTCCAGGGGTTCCACAACATTTGCACTTACATCGTCGAATCGGTGCACCACCCTCTGCACTAGCTCTGATCCTATTCTTCCTCGGCCTACCTGCCGGTCTAGTCAAAACTGGAGAGTACAGTTTGAAGCCTGGATCGACTTTCATCCATTGGTCTTTTCCCAACAAGGTAGGAACATTCATAGCATATGCAGCCCTAAATTTGGCAACAGAGAATTACTCTAACACATACTGATTAACTTCACCTTCTGCACCCCCTATAACACTCATGAAAAACAATGCGTGTATGCAGGGTATCCCACGGATCTGCCATCGCCTACAATGGCATGTCCTATCAACCAAACTCACTGGATACCTCCACTGCCTGTTTTTACTGTCAGTGTAGGTTACCTCAGCCTCCATTCCTTTTCTGATGCATTTCATCTTCAATTGTTTTGTCCTGGCATGCAAAGACTTAATCAAAGATGGGAGCATGAGATGGCCAAGATATTTTGTGGCTGCAATTCTTTGACGCAGATGGATCTTTATCATGATCATCTGCCTAATCTTATCAAATATTTGCCACAGCATAAGCCCTTTCAATGACTTGACCTTTGCATTGAAACTCTCCGCAAGGTTACTTGTTACATAGTCTACCATGCAAATTTCATTGAATTGACTTCTTGACCACACCCTACCATGATGTTCATCCAAGTACTCCTTCACCCTAGGTTTTTGTTTATACAACACATCCAAATGAAACAGATGCTTCCTAATGATGCATGTGTATGCAGCTGGCCATAGGTTGTCGGTAAAAACTTTACCCTTGAATTTCTTTGTAAAATTATGTACCAAGTGTCGCATACATTCCCTATGCTCCACTCCAGGGAATACTGCTTCTACTGCACTCTCCAAACCTTTGCAAGCGTCTGTGTGGATAGTAAGTCCTGGTGGATGACCTATAAGGTCACGCAAATTCTGCAGAAACCAAGTCCAACTTTCCTCTGACTCAACCTCCAAAACTCCATAAGCAACAGGGAACATCCAATTGTGTCCATCAACTACAGTAGCAGCAACTAGCTATCCTTTAAACTTGCCATGAAGAGCTGTTGCATCCACGGCCAAATAAGGCCTGCAACCGTCCAGAAAGCCTTTCCAGCAAGCTTTGAAACAAACAAAAGCCCTTCTAAAACATTCCTTCTGCATTATCCTCCCGCTTTTCAATTTGTAGGGAACTGTATGCTTGTCTATCGCTACAACACTGCCTGGACTAGCCATCTCCACTTCAGCTTTGAAAGTGTAAAGCAACTGAAAGCTTTCATTCCATGGACCATTGATCCTGTCAAGAGCCATTTCCTTTGCATAGAACATCCTCATGTAAGGTATTTTTATATTAAACTTATCAGATATCTTGGTTACGAGTGATGTTGGACCAAGTGATGGTGTTTCTCTTAGCCAATCTATGATTGCATCCGCCAACCACCTAGTCTTCGCTAGCTTTGATTTCTCCTCTGGCGCTCCCGCTCGAGGTGGACAAGTATGGTCGATCAAGTTCTTTTTTATCTGAAACATAATGATAAGGGATGTCAGTAACAGTTAAAATTTTTACACCGTGATCTAAAATACACAACTGGTTAGCGTAGTACCTCAACCACGGTGCTTCTGAGCATTGTGGATGCATGCAGCCTCCACCTACACCTCTTGTATGGGCACTTAACTGTGAAACTACCTGGCTCACTTTTAATAACCTCATAATCATACTTGGTGAGAATGCAATATGTAGTAATTGCATTATGGAAGTCCATCATCGTTTGAAATACGGTGCCTTCTGCAAGCTGAGGATCCTCCCTATTCCACTCAATTATTGGCAAGTCATCACCTTCGTAATCGGCTAAAACGAGACTGTCATTGTTCTCATCCTTCTCTTCATCATCAGTGTCATCAAATCTGGCACCTTGTGCAATATCCTCCATGTATTGATCCTCCATTGCCTGCTTACTGCATCGATCTACCAATTCAGGAAACATCAACTCATCCTCATCATCTTGAGAAGACGGATCCTCAATCTCTGCATCGTCCTCCACATCGACCGCATGAACGATCTGGCTACCACTAGCACTAGGGACAGATGGTGCTACTGTGGACCTACAAGGAGCGGGGCGGCGCACACGATTAGCAGACGTAGCAACAGAAGAGAGACATGATGCCCGACCACCTGATGATGCCCTAACACCAGATGATGCCTGGAACCTGTCCACATGGATACGAATTTTACCGACATGGCAAGAATCATTTAAAGCAAAAAGAATTCCCAGATCCTCGTCAGAAATTAGTGGAACATATCTTCCCTCCGTGCTGTTGAAATATTGGAAATCAACTGAATCGCCAGCGCCCCAGGGGTACTTAGCGCAGATGTTATCTTTTAAATCCCTCAACGAGATGGTGGTTGCAACCACCGCTGGGATGTAAAATCCGCTCACATTGCGTTCAGAATCATGCAAAAAGCTAGTATCCAGCCTAACCACCAGCCGAAAAGCCAGCGCTGGATCAATCCTATTCGAAAAGCAACGCAGTTAGTTGAGCAACAACGATTCGCGCTAAAAAACTGCCTACTATTAATTCACATAGGCAGACGATGCTTACCTAGATGGAATCCATGCGTTAGATCCCTCTGATTCCCAATCTTCTCCGTGGTTGAGGGGCATAATCGGTACACCAGACGGCTGTACAAACTCTACCGCGATAGGGGTAGATCTAGTGGAGGCGGAGCCCTCTCCGCCTCCCGAGGGTGGTGGTGGGGGCGGGGGCGGCTCGGGGGCGGACGACGCCATAAGGTAGAAGGGTAGGACGGCGTGGCGGCGGAGGGGCGGTGTGTGAGCTCTTTCAGTCTCGGGCGGAGGGGAAAGCTTTGGGTGAGTGAGAGACCGCCAGTCCGACGTGTCTCATTGGGTCAACAGTCAACACCATTCAAAAGCAACGGTCAATTCACAACCACCGCGGCTCCCTAGCCGTCATCGGTAACGGTCAAGGCCTCTGACCAGACGGCAACCCTCCCGTCCGAGCGTCTGCGATGGGTTTCAAACTAGAGGGAGGGAAAACTGAGGAAAAGTTAAGCGGCTGGGAAAAACTAAGTACAACTAACGAACCAGGGGCACGAAAATAGAAATCCCAATCTTAAAACGTTCATCATTAATCAATTCGTTTATCCATTGTTGCTGGTGAAGAATCGTGATTTCAATCTCACGACAACTCTTCTATTGCTCAAATTGATGTGAAATTTTCAACTGAAACAGGTCATGCTAGCTATCGGTCTGACATGGTCAAGAGCGGGCGAGTAAATAAAACTGGCATACTCTATCACATTGAACATCTTTGCTCCTTTTCTATATCACATTAAAACTATAGCTACTCCATCGAACCGCTGGAGTGATAGAATTACTATATTCAAAATACAGAATGCAATTTCGTACCTAATATCTGCAAAATAGAGAAATCAAGCTGACTGCCGATCTCGAAGCAAGCCGTCGAGCACTGATGTCTATGGGCCACTTCTTCATTTTCCCCTCGCTTGTTGCTGGTGTCGGCAGTGTACATCGCGGGACTAAAGTCTAAAGATGATAATCGGTGTTGATTGTGGACGCACTGCTGGTATCGGGGCGTGGAAAGAGGACAATGATTTTTTTAAACAAAAGAAAATATTCAATGTGTGTCATGAGACATGAAGCCGTGGAACACTCATAGTATAAAACAGAATAAACTTTTAGTCAATATTCGTATTTTTTATTTTATAGCAAAGCATAGATATTCACCTAGTAGATTTAATGGTGGCCCGCAGCTGCGTCGAGCATTTTCCTCTCTCTCCTCCTTTTATCCGAATATCAAAGCAAAATGGACGGTGACAGAAACACCCACACCCATGTGTGAAGTACAAACGTATTTCCTTACCTCAAAAAAAGAAGTACTCCCTCCGACTCATATTACTCTTCGCTAATACGGATGTATCTACTACTAAAATATGTCTAAATACATCTATATTAGCGAAGAGTATTATGGATCGGAGGGAGTACAAACGTATTTCCTCGAAAAGACTACACCCGAAGTACCCAACATATCCGTTTTGACCAGAACTGGTCACCCCCTCGTGTATCTATAGAGCACAATAATTAAACAATACAAGGACCAAACTGCAAAATGACCGTCCCATTGCCGGAGGAAGACTCCATGCGATACATAACAAGTCTCGTCGCCACCGCCGAGTCAAACCTCCCATTCATTCCCCAAAGCAAAATTTCCCCACCAACACGGCAGCACCACCCTCCAATCCGCCCCAAAATCCGATCCGCCACCGCCGGCACCTCGCCATGGCCGCCGCCGCCCGCGTCCTCCTGCTCCTCGTCGCCGCGGTGTCCCTCTTCGCGGCGGCCTCCGCGCGCCCGTGCGGCCACGCGCAGACGCTCCTCATCTCCTTCTCCTCCTTCTCCAGGCCCAACCCGGACCCCGCCAACCCGTCCCCGCTCACCACCACCGTCGTCACCGTCCTCCGCGTCCGCCGCCTCGGCCCGCTCCACCACCACCAGCACCAGCCCAGCCTCCAGATCCGCCGCCCCGCCGAGCCCCTCCCTGCAGCCGGCGCCACCGCCGACCCCACCGCCGCCTCGTCCTCCTTCCAGGAGCGCGCCAAGGACATCCTCGTCGTCGTCTCCGGCCTGCTCTTCGGCTTCGGCTGCGGCGCTCTCACCGCCGCCTCCATGTACCTCGTCTGGTCCCTCATCGCCTCCGCCGGCGCCTCCCACTACGGCGAGGTCTACAGCGACGACGAGGAGGACGAGGACGTGTCCGACTCCGAGAGCCCCAAGAAGGCCGGCTACGTCATCATCCACGACACCGAGGACTTCGTCGGTGGTAAGAACTAGGATCGGTCTCGCCGATGGCAGGCGGATGATTTCGTGATGCGTGATTACATGGAAAATTGTGCAGTATATATAATGCTATTCGCATCTTCTATCTAATATGTGTGTGTTGCGCCTGTCCGACTCTCTCTACGTGTATGGTTGGGGAAATGAAGTTATGAATATGCTTTCTATGTGTTCTAAGATATGGCCAATGTCAAACATAAACGAAGTGCTTATTTATCTATATCCTGAAAGATGGAACTTGTTTGATTTCTGATGTTTAGCGAAATTGCAACATGTTATGCACTGTGGTAAATTGTAGTAAGCTGTTTGTGCACCTGTGGTGGCCGAAAATATGCAGAACTTCCATCCTTGCATCTTATGATTTCATCATTAGTTGGGTGATCTGTCCATTTTCGTGGGATCGGGTCCTGATGTGGACCAGTCTGGAGTGATCGATCATTTGTCTGCATGGTGACGTCTGATGTTTTTTGCATCATTTCTCACAAAAACTTGTGCTGTGAGTGTGACTCTGGAACCTCCTTGGAAGTATACATGACTCTGAATTAGGCAAGCTTTGGTGCAATGCATGTGAAACTGGCAATCTAACATTAATATTGCTAGTAACAAACTAAATTTTGACAGGCCCTTTAATTACTCAATGCCCTGTGCTTATCATTGAGCTTAGAGCTGATTTTGTGAAACTTCTTTTTAGCCTTGAGGCCCTGACTTTAACTAATAAATCAAATGTCCTACAATTGCTTTACTGAAAGAAGCTACTTCACCTTACTGCACCAAGCCATGTGGTAGATGAGTGGATGTGGTATATTGTCCTGCCTCAGCGATCATTATGTGTGCTTGCTTTCTACCTTACTATCTGGTTGTCCCTACTAGCTAGGTACTTGAACAAACTGTACCTTACTATGTTAATAATTACATGAAGCAGTTGATATTTGTTGGAGTACACATATTTTGTTTTAGTGCGGTAGGTTCTAGATGATCAAAATCAAGTGCTCTTTCAGTATATATTCTCGTCTTGATCTGCTCACCATTCTCTGTTTTCTATGCATATGAACTAGTATTTGACAAGCAGAATTATTGAATACAGGATTACATGGAGTGTTGAGTGTATACTATTTGTACCTACATATGTGCTGAGCTTGCACCTTCTAACTATTTCTATATGTACGGTTGGGGAAACTTTTTGAGTTCCTAACTGACGCTGATTTGTTAGTGATCGTGAGACTTGGACCACATTGGTTTTCTCTGCTCAGAAAAATCGAACATGATACAACTTGTGATGAACTCATGGTAGTTGTTTGTGCAGTTATGATCTAACTGATATGAAGAATAGCAAATTGTTTGTATAGTTGTGATCAATGAACCTGTCAAATTTTCTCTGTGTTGGCTATTTGTGTGGTAGTCTGTACATTTTGTTGGGATGCGTGACATGATCTGGAGCAATCGATTGTTCGCTCTTATATGACAATCTGATACTAGTATCATTTCTTAGTGAAACTTTTCCTGAATATGACTGACCTCTTTTGCAGTGTGCACATTGAATTAGACAGTTTAGCGGTTACTGGATTAGACAGTTCAGTGGTTATTGAATTAGAGAGTTTATTGGTTGCAAGTTTAACACATGTCTAAAAATTCCCAAACAACAAATAGAACTTGCTGGCACATTTTCACAAATTGCTAGATGTCTGTTTGGTAACTAAACTTGTCCAGCATATTCTTGTATTTGGTCATATCATTGTGGTAAATGATTCCTAATTTCAATGTCAGGTGATTCGGTTCTAAATTGTTTACACTATGTTACCTCTCCTTATATTTTGCTTGTCCTTAAGGATTAGGACTTCAACAAACTGTAGCCTGCCTTCTCTACCTGACCATTGGATTGTCCTCACCTTACTTTTTGGTCGTTCTTGTGAGGTAGGAGGTTGGACAAACTGTAGCTGTGTGGTAGGAGGATGGACATTAGGTGAAGCAGTTGTTTTCGTTGGAGTACGAATGTTTTGTTTGGTTGTGCTAGACTGGTTAGGTTTCTGATGATTATGAAAATCAAATGGTGTCCTTTCTGTATTAAGCTCGACCTAGTTCTCCGTCCTTGTATCTTTGCGTATGAAGATTGTTGCTTTGCCCTTGATATCGACGCAACACATCCTGCACATGCTAGATCTGGGCATTAAGGTTTGTCCACTTAATAGCTGTGGTGATTAATGTGTGATGATGGAGGTGCTGCTGCTTCCAGTTCTGCAAAATTTTCTATGAAAAACTGTGCTATGTCCGTATGTGAAAGAAGAGCGCCTGGTTGCTTGGTTTGAACCTCTGGCTTTTGGCAGACGTCATGGCATCATATATTCGCCGCATCACTGTGAGCGCCCACTGCAAACGGGGCAGCATGGTGCCTGCAACCAGAATGCTTGTTATCTCGCCACTCACAGGGGCTAGAGACCTGGGTGCTCTGCCGCTAATCCTGGTGCCGTGCACTGCTGCCCTTGAGGTGAAGCAATTTTTTCCATTGGAGTACGAATGTTTTGTTTGGTTGTGATGGACTGGTAGGTTGCTGTTGATTACGGAATCGAATGACCTCCTTTTGTTTTTGAATTATGAGCTCCACCCAGTCCCCAAACCCCCGTCCTTAATTCTTTTCATATGAAGATTGCTGCTCTGATCTTGTCCTCTTGATATCGATGGAACACATGGTGCACATGCTAGTTGATACTTCGTTGCCTTTCTGTGGTGATGTGACGGAACATGAAACCTTCCTCCTAAAAAGTTCTATGGGGTCTGCAGTATATATGAAAGAAGAGCACTGATACGGCTTGTTGGGTTTGAGCTTCAGACCATCATGGCAACTATCGGCTGAAAGAATAAGAGTTGATACGGGCAGTGAAGCTTTGCTTCGTGGCTGTGGCCGTGCTCTGCATGAGACGACACAGGCGGCATGATCACGGTGATCGCCAACTGTAAGCGCCAGTAGGGCGTCATGGTGTCTGCGCCATGAACGACCGGCATCTCACCATGCACAGCGGACCACAGTTCATGCTCGAAGGCCTTGTGGGCGGGGTGTGGGCCTTTGACGTTGTGGCCTGGATGCCGTCCAACCATGACAATGGATCTCGTGCACAGGACTGCGTGTCGCCGCCTTGTGGTCTCCGTGCGCCGTGTCCAGCGTCGAACGCCGTCATGCCCGTGTCCAGTGATGTCCATGGCGGCAGCGTGAACTAGTGTTTGTACCTAGCTAGCTGTTTGATCTAGCTATAGTCATGTGGAGACGACGATGGCAAATATATAGGACATTCCTCTCGCAAGCGATAGGATAATCTTTTTTGTTATTAAAATTATGAATTTCTGTGAATCTTGGGCAGGATAAACTTGCGAATCTGATCACTGAATTTATAGGGAAATGTGTCTACCGTGTCCATCTTCTAAGACCGTCAGATGGCCTGTATCATGTCGCAGCCTAGGCCCGGCAGCAAGGACGGCGTGAGCTGACCTCTACGTAGTACGTGGTCATGCAAGATTCAATTTTTTTTAACACTAGGGTTAGATTCATCTTGGGGACAGACGAAGATGCGGGATGGATTAAGGCCTTGGTGGAGGGGGCGAAGCGTTGGAGTTAGCATAGGCAAGCGAGGGTTGGTGTTGTAGCCGCCGGAGCCACGAGTCTAGACTCGCGAGGAAACACAAGTGGTAGGCGTGTCTAAGTGCACTCCGACCTGACGGGTTTGTTGGAGAAAATCTTGGGCGTGCATCCAACTACTTTTGGATAATAGGATCAGCCCAAGTTATACAACTATCATTTATACTAAACCTTTTTATTTCCATACATTTATAACTCTTTTCATTTGACATATTATGATGTTAATAACCACAATTATCTAGTATACTTAACAAAAATTCTAATTAACAATGTAGCTAGATATTAAGATGCAATTTTTTCTTATATGATGTTTATGCCGATTAAAAATTGCACTTGAACTCTTAAATTACATTTTGTATAAAAAGTGATGTCGTAATTATTTTCCGTATGTATACACCGTCATTGAGATCTCCAAATTGTTTAGTATGAAAATAAAAAATGGATTAGTTAGTGCGACTTAGATGCATTGGAAATAGATTGTATGTGTTTATATCTACTTTAGCTTTCTTTAATTAATATCACGGCAAAGAGCTTTCAAACTAAAAGAGGTTTCTAGAATGCATAATTTTCTATTTGTAAGTAAACAGTGGCGATAATTGGCAATACACTTATTATGAAATTCCTGAGTGCACAAAAAAATATGAGGAATATGTCTTCCGTGCTCCTATCTCACCAATCAGCCAATCAGGAAACATCATATTCATAATTCCACGTGGCCATCAAATGTGTTAGTATTTTTCTTGGTTTGGTGTGCAATTCAACATCAACAGTAACAATGACTTTACGCCCCCAAGTCATCAAGATTGATACCTTAACCATTTGATTTGGAAAATCCTATATAGAGATACACACAACAATTTAATGATATATTTGCACGCCTATTTGCACACCTTCAATATTTTCACCCACTAATGAGACTTTGCAGTTGAGTGTCACCATGACGGATCAGCCATGTGTTCAATAGTAATCGCTCTTTTTGATGGTCCGTGGCTTAGAGCATCTCCAGCCGTTTGAGGCCCCCGGGCCGAAATCCGGCTATATTTTCGCCCGGATTGGATATAAAACGGACGTGGGTGGGATAATTTTTCCAGTCATCCCCCGGCGTTCGCGGATATAGTTTCAAAATAGCGTCTTCCCGCTACACAAAAGCATTGCCCACACAAGTTCGGCGATTGGATCAGCCACATTTTGGCGATCGAAACAGAAACTAGACTACAACAGGCTCGTCGGCGGTGCCTTCCTGCGCCTCGGGCGGTGAAGTTTCGTCGGCCGCCGGAGTGGACGTCGTCGAAGGGGAGGACGACGCAGTCGACGGAGGGCGGAGGATGGCTTGGCGATGGGCGTCGTACCAAGCCCTCATCTCCTCATCCATCGCAGCGTCGTTGCCGCCGATCAGGAACGCAAGGTCGGTGTTCCTCTTCTTTGTCGCAGAGGTTGTCTGAAGCAAGGCGATCCGGGTGCCCTGGTTGGCGAGCATCTCCTTCCAGCACGCGTCGTACTTGGTGTCCCTCCTAGCGTTGTGCGCCGGCCTAGCACTTCTCGAAAGACGCCTGCAATCTGTCGCCTGGATGCCCCAACTTCTTCAGTTCTTTCAGCTTCTTTTGGCCGAGCTCGGGGCGGCCCGCCGACGCGGCAGCGGTGGGAGCGTCGGGGTTGTACGGCTCGTCTTGTTCTTGGAGAGGGTCCGGCGTACTTCCGCCCACTTTTCGCAGCCCTCGATGCGGGCGAAGATGTTGACGAACTTGAACTGCTGGCCGTCCGAGTCGTCGCCGTACATGTCGAACGCCCGCCGCATCTGCACAGAGAAGCCGGCGTCATCACAACTCGGCGATCCAAGGTCGACGGAGAAAGCGAGTAAGCATACATTGGTCTCGAAGTCGGCGCCGCTCACCGGACGATCGGCGATCTCCTCTTGTATGTCGTGCCACTTGTTGCATGCCGCCTGCATGATCCCCCAATGCGTGGCCATGGCCTTCTCGCCGCGGACCATCACCGTCTTGTTGAAGTAGGGATCGACGATTTTGCGCTCGTCGAACGCCGTCTTGACCCGCTGCCAATATGTGTCAAAGTTCTGATTGGCGCCGGTGATGCCGTTCATGGAAATGGTCTTCCAAGTTTCGGCGAGGCACTCCTCTTCTTTGCCGTCCATTTGACCCGCGGCTCGGTCGACGGCGAGGTCTTCTTCCTTTTCTTCCTCCCCTTCGCCGTCGATGTCGGCTCAGGTGCGTCGTCATCCTGATCGACCTGGGCCTGCTCCTCTTCTTCTCTGTTGACGTCTTGGGTGTCGTCTCCGAACTCGTGATCGTCGACGCCACCCCGCGACGCCGCCACGACGGCTTCCATCGCCCTTGCCTCCTCTTGTGTGAAGAAACCCGGGTTCGCCGCGGCAGCCATGGAGCCCGACGTGATCATGTCGTGCATCACACCGTCATTGGGCGGCGGCATCTCGTAGGAGAGCGGCCCTCGGCGCAGGGCAGGCGAGATGCCCTCGTGCATTGCAGCGTCGTACTCCGGCGGTGACGGGGTGAACCTCGACATGGCGGGGATGTAGGTGTCGTGGAACATGGGCATAGACGCCGCCGGCGAGTAGGTGGAAGGCGAGCCGATCGTACCTTGGGTTGGCCATGAACCGGCGGGGAATTGGCCGACGCGCGGCTGTCCCATGGCCATGGAGACTAGCCTCGCCTGCTCGTCCGCCCCCGCTGCCGCCGCCCTCTTCGCCGCGAGCTTCTTCTCCCTCTCCGCCCTGCCGCGAGTTTCGGTCTGCCGGCGCTCGACGTCCGCTGCCCACGCCGAGTGACGAAGGAATGACAAATAGGCCCTCGATATTCGCCTACCTGGTTTTCGGCCCAGGAGGGATAGCTGTCGAAGGAATCACAAGGCCCATGAAGGTATCAGCCCGTCGTGGCCCGGTGACATAACTTGGCGTGCAAGATGAAGATTCGGAGGAGAAGGTCTAGTCGAACTGGGACTCATTTAGGTTTTATTCAAACCGATTCTATCTATAATCAGCTTGGAGAACAATACCGAGACCCAACCTTCACATATAAAAGGTTGGGAGGGAGATCGTAGCGCCTCCCTAGACACTTTTTCGTCACCTCACGCCGGAGCGCTCGAAGCTTTAGAGCTCTCCACTTTCGGCTAGATCCAATCTATGTCACTATTGTAACACCTCCATTGTAGCCACCCATCAATAAAAGTCAGACAAGCAGGACGTAGGTCGTTACCCTACCAAGGGGGCCGAACCTGGGTAAAACCTCGTGTTCCTCTGCTTTCGTCTGATCGCCGTCGAGTTCGCCGGATCCCACTAGCGCTCCATGTCTCGAAAGCCCACAAACATGGGCATTGCCGGGGTTGAACCTCATCACCGAGTTTTTCATACCCGGCGGCCTCTACTTGGGGGCCCGCGGCTTCCTCGCCTTCGGCGCGCCGTCATCGGCGATCCTCTTCGGTGGCATAGTGGTGGACGAGAAGAAGAGGAGCTGCAACTGTGGGGGATTTCGGCGTGGAAAATGGGTATATGCGGCACATTTTGGAGGGAAACGAAATTAATGTCGGGGAACTACCCTTTCTCTCGCCGACACCGCGGGCCCGCTCGCCGTTTCACGCGTTTTTGTTTCGTCCGGAGTCCCCGAGCGGGCCTCGGAAAGCCAGGGATGGTCTGGGCTCGCCGGATGGATGAAAGCCCAAATCCGGGCGAAAACAAGGAACCGGGGGCGCGGCTGGGCCGAATACCGCCGTCCGGATATAAAAAACGGCTGCCGGGGGCCGAGTCGGGGGGGGGGGGGGGGGGGGGGGGGGGCTGGAGATGCTGTTAGATCTGCTACAGTAAAGTTATCCGCCGGCCGTGCCGGCTAACCGCTGCCTTGCAAAACGTACACGGTAGACACATTTCGCTACAAATTTAGTGACGCAATTAGCAAGTTTATCGTTCAATCCTCATTTAGATTAACAGAAATTCATAATTTCAGCAAAAAATATTAATCTAAACCTGCGAGAGTATGTGCCATGTAGATCAAACAGCTAGCTACGTACCCTGCAATAACAATTTACTAGTTCATGCTGCCGCCGTGGACGTCGCTGAACACGGGCATGACGGCGTCGACGCTAGACACGGCACACGCAGACCGCAAGGCGCTGACCCGCAGTCCCGTGCACGAGACCAGCGTCCCCTCGTGGCCATTGTCGTGTGTCGACGGCATCCGGACCGCGACGTCGAACGTCCGCACCCCAGGCCCCGCGAGGCCGTCGAGCACGAACTGCGGGACGCGCACGTCCACGCCCCATGCCACGACGCGCTGCCCCCTGGACGTCCACGGCCTGGCGCAGGACTGCCGCGCGAGCCCGGCGGCGAGCGGGACGCCGGCGTAGGACACCTCCACGACGGAGCCCGGCGCGACGCAGTCCCAGCGGAGGAAGCCCCTGGTGGTGACTCTAACGGTGACGTTGAAGACTGGGCCCGCCAGGGTTGTGGAGTTGTGGCCGAGGTCGTCGAGACCGGAGGCGGAGTCGATGGCCGCGGAGTAGCGCGGCTCCATGGCGCCCACGAGGACGCTGAACAGTGCCAAGGCTGCCGCGGCGAGCACCAGGGATACAGTCACGATGACCCCGCGGGGGCAGACCGGAACGTCTCTCCTGTAGTACGGGCCTGCCATCGATCGTGCGCCGCCGTTCTCTCTCGCGCGCGATATCCGGTGGGATCTCCGGTGCGTTGGGGGCGCTGGTGGTTGGCTCGCTGGTAGGGTTTCCGTGGACGATCGAAGTATTTTGAGCGATATTTATTGGGGTTCTAGATGGGTTTTATATGGAACAGAATCACCGTTTCTTTGTGCGCACGCTGCAAGATCGCGGATAAGATTCAGAAAATAATGATCTCGCGGGTATGTTCGACCGCGAGGGTGGTTGATGGCTTGACCGCTTGAGGCATTCATATGATAGTTTGCTATACTTTTGTTTTCTTCTTTTTGTACATGTACGATAAAACTAAATTTGTAAATATACACATCAAAGAGTTGTGTTCGCCTCAAGTTTTTTCTTGCGCAGATCTTTTCTTAATAATACTGCATGATCAATGTGCAAAATTCATAGCCTGAGTTGAGTTACCTACTATTCATAGCGAATTTTCTTATTTAGATCATTGTTTTGAATTTAGATATGAGCTTGTGGCGTGATCGATATATTCTATGGAAGTCTCTAGATCTTTTCGCAACATATATATAAAACAAGGGTCTTCAATATTTACAATGATATGAGTTATCTTGACGCGGTCCTCCTTCTACCCCATCTCAAATCTCCTCACTTTTCCCCTTGAGAAAATTCTTTATTTGACACCGGTTTAAAATGAGGTTCCTTATTTGACACTGGACAAAATTTTCTTCCTTATATAGCCTCTAGTTTTAATTTGTTTCCTTATATGACACTCTAGTGCATTTTATTAACTAACGGTGTTAAAGAGGGACATAAAAAGACCTTCTTACCCCTGATGCATAATTTGACCAAAATCTGTACATGACAATAGTTGTTGTAATGTTCACCAGTTTGACATTTTTTCTTACCCGTACATGCACTCTGGTCGGCAATTCATTCAACGTACAGGTTGGCCTATATATGAGAACAGCAAGCACATTGCTAACCAGCCAAAGCGATAGCATACGCCAGCCGGCGCGTTTATGTGTGTCAGGCTGTCAGCTGCACCTGCACCCGTAGCTCGTACGTGAGCGCTGAGCCCCGCCCCTGGATAATCCACACGCATATACTAAACTTGTGTGAGCCTTGAACAAAATAATTCTAACTTTTTCGTCGGCCGGCCGCGAATTCAATTTGTACGCTGATCGTTTCGTTTCTTGTTGATTTTGTGACATGCATGAGTTCGTAATCATCACCCCAAGAAGACCACGCTACAGAGCACTGCGTCAGCGTCAAGCGGACTTTCAGAAGTAGACCAGCGCGTTAAACGGCACGTTCATCCGAATAAATTCATTCGAATTAACCTATACACTTTGGTAACATATAATATTACTTTTTTAAATTTTAAATAAATTCACAAAATAAGCAACAATGATTAAGTAATAATAAGAATCAATCAATTCCAAATAATTTTTATACATAATTTAATTATTAATTTTTAATAATTAAAATATTCAAAAAGGCCAAAAAACTAGAAACATCCAAATTTCGAAAATTAATAGACTTGTTAACCGAAACCCGAGGAAGTACATTTTTTCAAATATATATGCATGCTAGTCATCCAATAGAATAAAAATAAGAGGCACGAGACTCGCACACCACACCACACACATCTAGCTAGATCATCCACCATAATGGTGAGATGATCAACATGGCTATTGTAGCCTTGTAGCTTCCAATGCCCCCTAGCAATATCAAAGCCCAGGCGAGCGTCTAGAGTGGCATAAAACACTTGCTTGTCGCTCAATAAACTTTGGCCCAACCATATATTAGTTCTTCTTCTTTTTCTTCCTCGTCGTCCTTCTTCTTGTCATTCTTGTTCCTCTTCTTCTTCTCAAGCTTTGTCCCAATAGTAGCATTGGACAGATCATATAGACACGAAATTGGATTTTTGGTGGGGTTCGGAATAATCCTTTGGAGGTCGTACACAGACGGAATTTTAATTCCGTATGATCCCAGCATGTGTACGTGTTATCGCCACATTTTGGCCAAATGAGGAGATGGGCCGTAATCAAGATGGGCTTGGAGGCTGGATCGGCCTTGCGCGTGGATTTGGGCTAATTGCCCGTGTATCTGTATATTATGATAGATTACGTTTCGGTTTAAACAAGAGATAGAGTTGTTAGGTTTATTCCAAAGATAGAAAGTCTCCGGACTATAAATGTGTACCTAGGGTTATTGAGAAAGGAGGACGATCACGTTCACAACAAACACAATCTCGGCGCATCGCCACCCCTTGTTTCGAGGGTTTCTTTCAGGTAAGCGTCGTGCTGCCTAGATCGCATCTCACGATCTAGGCAGCATCTGCTTATGTGTTATTTGGTGTTGCTCGTACTGAAGCCTTGTTGATGGCGAGTAATACTGTTATCATAGATCTGTTTGGGCTAGCATCGGTGCTTTTGGTTATGTTTGCTTAGTCATGCTGCCCCTAGAGATCTCGCTGCCTTTGCACCTATTTTGGGTGTAAGGGCAGCATCTTGCTTGATCTTTATTCAGTCGATTCAATCTGTCATAGTTGTTCCTTGTTCTCCAAGGATTAGTTTGATATCCGCATGGTTAGGCCTCACAAACGGGTTGAACGATCCAGTAGTACGTAAGGATATGGTTTGCCAATTCGAGAGGAGTTGTTCCGGGAATTGACTCTACGTTGGTTTTTTGGCCTCCTCTAGGGTTAGTTTTCTGTTATCTTTCGTATCTACCAGGCTCAATTACGTGTGGGATGTTCCAATTATGTGGTGAAAGCGTTAAACTGTCGTAGATCGATTTGACTTGTATTGATAAAGCAAAACCCCATGTTATCGTAGATCCAATGCAGATCCATGGGACAATCGGCTACATGAGCCGATTCACAGGGAAACCTGAGAGCCGATCGAGGCTCGTATTTAATGTTTACGTGTCTGCCATGCAGGAAACTAATCGAAGCAATCCATCACCTTCCTGATCAGGTATAGGTCAGGTGGCACGCCCTTGCATCAGCCAGGACGTGTGCCGGAGTTTTGCGGGCCGTTGCCCGAGGGACCAGGGCCCACCAGCAGTTCTAGGAGCCTCCCGGCTCTTCGTGTTGCTCGTCGCTGCTCGCCGGTGGGTTTTGATAGGCAACACATTCTGGCACGCCCGGTGGGACACTCAACAACATCTGCATCAACATCTGACGCTGCGATGGGGGACAGACCAATCACGTACGACGATCTGCCTGATGAGCACAAGAAGAGGTATGATGATATCAAAGCTCTCTTCGAAGCCGATCTCATCGGCTCTTTTGAGAGGACCCGTAAGCATGGCATCAGGTGGAAAGGGTTCTCACCCGAAGGCGCTCTCGATGAGGTGGACCTGTCTGTTCCTTCAGAGGATCGCACCAGAGCTCTGCGACAGGAAGTCAATTACATGGTGGCTCATTCTCTTCACCGCCATTCTGAGAGCCTGGTGAACGCTTTCGAGCGCGTCGCGGTTCGCGTGGTTCAGGAGATCATGAAACATCAGTACTCTCCGTCGGGGCCTACCCTAGGGACTCACCAGGGAGAAAGACCGCTCCAGACCAGGCCACAGCTACCATTCACGCTTGCAGCTCCGGAGCCACCGGGGTCACCGGCGTACGTCGTCTACAAGATTGGAGGTGATCCTGGCGATTACCAATTCCTGTTTGAACCACCTAAAGAAATCCCACATGGATATGTGTGCACATACGTGCCGGACTGCAACAGCCTGACGCACACGAACCAGATTGCAACCGCAGGGATTTCTGGGGCAGGTGTTTCTGGAGTAGGGATTTCGGGAGCAGGGATGTCCGGGATGGACGCTGATAAACAGGCGTGGCTAGCTAAGTATGCCACTGGAATGAGTCATGAGAATTTAGCCCCTGCAGCTCAAACGGTGGAGCAAATCAGTACCATCTTGAGAGACCAGTTCGGCTTCGTGCCGAAGAGGAGAACAATCGGCTATTCCAAGCCGTACCCCAACGAGTATGATCTGATTCCGCTTCCACCCAAGTATCGGCTCCCTGAGTTCTCAAAATTTAATGGTTCAGAAGGGTCTAGCTCGATCGAGCACGTGAGCCGATATTTGGCACAGTTGGGCATGATTTCAGCATCGGATCAGTTACGCGTAAGGTTCTTTGCGCAATCTCTGACAGGACCAGCTTTTGGGTGGTACACCTCGTTACCACTAGATTCGATCCGGACCTGGAAGCAGCTGGAAGAACAGTTCCATATTCAGTATCATTCAGAAGCTACCGAGGCTGGCATTGCCGATCTGGCGCAGGTGCGGCAGAAGCGGGGAGAAACGGTAGCCGAGTATATTCAGCGTTTCAGGACTGTCAAGAACCGATGTTATTCGGCTCGTTTAACTGAGAAAGAAGCAGTCGAGCTGGCCGTGTTGGGTCTCTCAGCACCGATCAAGGATCTGGCTTTCCAAGTAGAATACAATTCACTGGCGCACATGGTCCAGAAACTGACAATGTATGAGCAGCGCCACCCTGAGTTGTACCAAGACAAGTTCAAACGTCCGATAGGCCTGGTCGATACAGAAGAAGAGGATCTTGTAGAAGACCAGGGGATAGCCGTGGCTGAATGGGCTCGGGGAGCAGATCCTGTGTCCTGCAAATGGGTGAAACAGCAAGGGCCTGCAAAAGGGTTCGACTTCGATGTAAGCAAAGCTGAGCAGATATTCGATTTACTGCTGAAGGAAAAGCAGCTGAAGTTACCCGAAGGCCATAAAATCCCTACGGCGCAAGAGATGAACGGGAGATCATACTGCAAGTGGCATCACTCGTTCACCCACACCACCAATGATTGCAAAGAGCTACGTCGGCAGATCCAAACGGCGATAGAACAGGGCCGTCTGATCCTTGGGCAGTTCGCCATGAAAGTGGACACAAACCCGTTTCCTGGCATCAACATGGTAGAGCACAGCCACTCCACGAGGCGTCAGCTAGATTTCTCGTTCGATATTAACATGGCAGGGCCTATGTACCACCATGGCAAGTATAAGGAGGAAAGCGGCCACTCCCGGAGCAAAGAAAAGGAAGAGGCCGGTCCACGCGATCGGCCCCGTTATGATGATAGGCGGTATATAACCGAGGAACAAGTGAGAAGCGTGCGATATCAGAAGCCACACTCCACGCATCTCCTTAACAAGTATGAGCGTCAGTATGACCGACGTCGGCAGTACGACAGAGATGATGAAAGAGATCGTCGGACCGACGCATACGATGGGAGATACCGTCGGCATGATAGAGATGATGAAGGATATGAGCACCGCGCTAGGGGAAGGTCAGAGGAAAAGGAAGGCGTGGATAAACATTGGGATTGTCCTTTCTTCAAGTACTGTTGGGATGCGGGAATGAGCCGATTGCCTACAGTCGACAACTGCCCGGAATGTGGACAGCAGAAGGATGACACAGGTCCAGTTTCAGTGTTCAAGCGTCTAGGGCCTCTCCGGCCTCAGAACAGACAAGAGGAGTCATCTCGAGCAAAAGATCTCGATGAGTCAGAGGATGAAGAAGAAGATAGATATCACCGGCCTAGGTGGTGTCCCGATGGACTCAGACACACCCAAAAGCGTAGAGTTCAGCGGCTGCGTAGCTTGGAGGAAGCCGAAGCGCAGTACCTCCACACTTTAAGGAAAGCCCGGCCTGATCTGGCCGTGAAAATTCAGCAAACCTTGGAGACGGAGGCCCGTCCAAAAAAGAAAGAGTGGCGCCCCAAACCAGTAAAAGCCGATGCGAAGACATCGGCTGGCACAAACATGGTGTTCATACTTCCGTCAGAGTTTTGCGCTCCAAGAACCGAAGAACTACCAGTGGCACAGTTTGACTGCGGCCCACGGCCGGTTATCTTTGAAAAGCCACGGGAGAAGGGCTACAAACATCTGAAAGCCCTGTACCTGAGAGGTTATATCAATGGGCAGCCTGTCCGCAAGATGTTGGTTGACACCGGAGCGACAGTCAATATAATGCCATACTCCATGCTTCGGCGTTTGGGACGCTCCACTGCAGATCTGATCAAAACCAACGTCACGCTAAGCGACTTCAACGGCCAAGCTTCAGAAACGCAAGGCGTTCTGAACGTGGATCTGACCGTGGGTAGAAAAACCATCCCTACGTCGTTCTTCATTGTTGACAGCAAAAGCACCTACGCTGTCTTGCTGGGAAGGGATTGGATTCACGCTAACTGCTGCATTCCATCCACGATGCACCAATGCCTGATACAGTGGGATGGAGATGAAGTGGAGGTCATTCATGCAGATGATTCGATCGAGATCTCAATAGCTGGCATGAACATTTGGGATGCAGAAGACCAAGAGCCGATCTCTGGAGTCAGTCTAGACGGCTGTGAGCGCATTGAAGCTACAAAAAACGGGGTGAGGCTGGTCTTATCCACTGGCCTGACAGAGTAGCAAAGCCCACGATTGTGCGTGGTAAGGCCGATCCCTGCGATCGGCCACAAAAAATAAAAAGCAGTGATCTTACGACAAGCATGTCATGTAGTCGTAGTAGGGAGATTCCCTACCATTGTAGAGCACAAATAAGTTGTAAACCTTCCTTGAGTAATGCAATCAAAAAGGGGGCCGATTCCGGCAATCGGCCCAAATTATCTTTGTTATCCTCACCAAACTTTTGGCCTGTGTTCAGCATCGATTTAGCAGGTGACGGAAAGCTGGGGTATGGGTTTACATCCGCTGATGAGCTAGAGGAGATTGACATCGGTCCCGGGGATAAGCCACGACCGACATTTATCAGCAAAAAGTTAGATCCGAATCTGCGGGGTCCGATGATAGCTTTGCTGAAAGAATATCCAGATTGCTTTGCCTGGGACTATACGGAGATGCCCGGGTTAGACAGGAGCATCATTGAGCATCGGCTCCCACTTAAAAAAGGGTTTCGGCCATTCCAGCAGCGAGCACGACAGATGAAGGCCGAAATTTTAGAGGAAGTCAAGAAAGAGATCGAGAAAATGTTGAAAGCTGGGTTCATCAGGCCATGCAGGTATGCTGAGTGGATTTCTAGTATCGTACCTGTAGAGAAAAAGGATGGCCGATCGCGTGTTGCCATAGATTTTCGGGATCTCAATAGAGCCACTCCAAAGGATGAGTATCCGATGCCGGTAGCAGAGACATTGATCAACGCAGCTGCTGGTCATAAGGTCTTGAGCTTTATGGATGGCAATGCCGGTTACAATCAAATTTTTATGGCTCCAGAAGATATACACAAGACTGCATTCAGAGTCCCAGGCTCGGTGGGGTTGTTTGAATATGTAGTCATGACATTTGGACTGAAGAATGCCGGCGCCACATACCAAAGAGCCATGAATTACATTTTCCATGATCTGATCGGCAAGCTGGTGGAGATTTATATCGATGACGTGGTAGTCAAGTCTGCTTCAGTACAAGGACACTTGGACGATCTGCGACACGTCCTGGACCGAACCAGAAAATTCGGGCTACGGATGAATCCAAAGAAGTGTGCCTTCGGTGTGACGGCCGGTCAGTTCTTGGGTTTCTTGGTCCATGAACGCGGAATTGAGATCGGCCTGAAAAGTCAGGAGGCAGTGCGAACAATGAAGCCACCTACCACGAAGAAAGAACTGCAGTGTCTCATCGGCAAAATCAACTTCGTCAGAAGGTTCATCTCCAATCTGTCAGGAAGAATAGAGCCGTTCATGGGACTGGTGAAAATTAAATCTGATGAGGAGTTCCGCTGGGGGACAGAACAACAACGAGCCTTCGACGAGATCAAAGAATATCTAACGAAGCCGCCAGTGTTGGTTCCACCGCAGCAGGATAGGCCGTTCTACATTTACTTGTCGGTGGCTGACACGTCCATCGCCTCGGTGGTGGTGCAAGTTTATGATGGTCTGGAGCGAGTTGTGTTTTACATCAGCAGAAGGATGCTGGATGCAGAGACAAGGTATCCTGAGATCGAGAAGTTATGCCTCTGCCTATTTTTCACCTGCACCAAGCTGCGACACATCTTGCTGTCAGCAGAGATTATCATCATATGCAAATCAGATGTCATAAAACATATGCTGTCGGCTCCTGTGTTGAAAGGCCGACTCGGCAAATGGATGTTTGCATTATCGGAATTTGATATCCGTATCAAACCGCCAAGGCGGTTAAGGGACAGGCGTTGGCCGATCTTATTGCTGAACGAATCAACACTGATATAGCAGCACTGTCTGTACGTGCATGGGCTATGTTTTTCGATGGATCGGCTTGTGATGATGGTTGCGGCATCGGCATTCTACTCGTGTCGCCCCGGGGGGCAACATATTCCTTCTCCATCAGGCTATCTACCCCTTGCACCAACAATGTCGCTGAGTATGAGGCAATACGCAAGGGAATGAGTTGCTCATTGAAGCCGGAGCAGAAGCAGTGGAACTTTTTGGAGACTCCAAATTGGTGATTTCCCAACTCACGACGAATACAAGTGTGAGAGCGAGTCACTCTTCCCATTATGGTTGCAATGCCATGAGCTGATGGCACAGTTCAGGTATCTAAACTTTAACTGGATCCCGCGGTCGCAGAATACCGAGGCGAATGATCTTGCACAGATGGCTTCAGGCTACAAGGACATAGCAGATGGAACTGATGTTCAGGTACAGTTCCTGGAGGCGGACGACTGGAGAGCCGATATCTTCAATTACTTGAAAGATTCGGCTCGGGGGGCACCTAAACGGATAAGGTACAAGGCCATGAAGTATGTGCTTATTGGGGATGACATGTTCTACAGGACTTTGGAAGGGTTACTGCTCAAATGTCTGGGGCCAACCGAGGCAAATCGGCTTCTACACGAGGTACACGAAGGCGCCTGTGGAACTCACCAATCGGCTCACAAGATGAAATGGTTGATCAGGCGATCAGGGTTTTATTGGCCCACCATGCTTGAGGACTGTTTTAAGTACTATAAAGGGTGTCAAGCATGTCAGAAATTCGGGAAGATTCAGATGGTACCTGCATCAGCGATGAACCCCATCATCAAGCCTTGGCCATTCCGAGGTTGGGGCATGGATAT